>CM034701.1:387225903-387255213 GCA_020142125.1 Phrynosoma platyrhinos
AATAACAACAATAATCAATATCATCATGGCGGGCAGCAGCAGTGGTGGGGGTGGCAGTGGCAGCGGTAGCAAGACCAGCCTGGGGCAGGTCCAAAGGCCTCAGGGGGCCGCATCCGGCCCCCGGGCCTTAGGTTGCCTACCCCTGGTTTAGGATGTATCTGCACAATATTCTGCTCCTGCAACCAATGACTGCCTTCAGACATCACAGTGAATCAGGGTGGGAACAGTAGCCAGCACAGTCAATGATGGGGAATGCCAAGATCTGCAGTCCAACAATATCAGGAGGAGCACAACATTCCCAACATTACTAAAATATGGTTCAGCAAGGTGTGAATAATGTTAGCCTCTCAAAGGCTCATGGAACCCCTTCCCTTTCCTCCTCCTATGTGGCTTCAAGAACCGCAGAACTTTTTCCTGTTACAACTAGCAATAACAAATATGACAAACTATGAATAATTTCAAAATTTTAGTGTTCAAACAGCTAGCTTCATATCATGTTTTATAATGTTGTTTAAAATAGCCATAGTAAAGATTGACCACAGTCTCATGTTTGTATGACACAGCAAACCATGGTTAATCAAAAGCACAACCTTCTGAACTCTATCTTGAATCCACTCAGGAGGAGGATGAGTACCCAGACCAAAACTAGACTGTTCACAGCTTGCTCCAGTAGTTTAGAGTGAAGTCCAAACCATAGTTGATCTGTCACATCAGGCTGTAAACCATGCTGAAGAAGAGAGGGACTTATTCCTCAATAAATCAATAAGACATCAGGATACAAGAAGTCTAATAGTCACATTAGAAAATAGTTTTGGTCTGAGTTAAAACAGAACTACCTACCTCATCAGCAAACAGTGCCCTGAGCTTGACACTAATGCAGAGGGAAGAGGAATATGATCTTTCAAGGTCCCATAGGAACCAAAGTGCCCCCCCAACACTAGAATTGCCTTTGTCTCCACTAGACAGCATCTCTGCACTGTCATACTTTCACGTTCCTGCCTTCTCAGATACTTCTTCCCTTCCAAGTTCTAAAAAGCTGCATTTTGCCAGTACCTATAGTCCATGACAGGACTATAGACAAGGATTGTGTGTCTGAATCCCTAATTAGCACCTGCCAATGAACACTTACATGACAAACAAGTTATACGGCTGTTGAAGCACATACGTATTAGGAGTTTATGGTGGATCAACAAACTGCAGTATTTGACTGAAAGTGAATTTCTGACTCATACAAATTAATCACAATGATCTGTAGTGCAGGAACTGATGCACAAGTCTGACACAGTTTCAGGATGCTGACAATTTTACCAAGCTGAATGAAGTAAAAAAATTCCCTGCTGTAAACTGTTCTGTAGATATGACAGGATCTTACTTCTTGGGCATGGTTCGTAACACTCAACACAGCTTAAAAGAAGTCAAATTAGGACTTGATCATATTCAGCTGGAATAGAGTCAATTATATTCTTTTTATACAAATTTAACCTGGATTTACCTCTGTAATAAAGATGGACATTTATACTCTGGTTTAACACACTTCAACAAATAAACTCAGAGTTAACTTATTTGTTAGTTTCACCACAAGGACCTGTCCACTTTGGCATGTTTCTCTTCACCATTGAAGAAAGGCTGCCATCAACTTGGGAATACTTGCCAGAAAAAAGCTTTTTGCACAGTGGCCCCCATATAGTGTGCTCTTTGCTGTGATAAAAGTTTAGGAAAGTGAAGTTCACCAAAAGGAAGTTTACCACAGATGCCTTGGCTCTCATGCTGGGAGTAAGGCAGATAAATAGTAAGGATTTTGATGAGTGTGGCAAAATGAGTAAAAGGACAAGTTGGGTTACATATTACTACTTAAATGCAGGGTTGATTTTGTAAACCCGATGAGTGTCTGGATGTAGTGAGAAAACATTACTTGATTAAAAGATTAGACTATTGGTAAGTTTCTGATGACAGATATTGAGCAGCTATCAAATTTCATCCATTTGATCATTACTTTCTCACTTTAATCTACCATCAGAATCTTGCTCTAGCTAAACTGACATTCTCTAGCTAAATCTAGACATTCACAAATTTACAAAATCAAGTGACATTTAAATAAGGACATATAACCTGAGTTTAGCCCTTTTGCTCATGTTCTGGTCTAAATCCTACTTGATGGCTGACGGAGTATAAAGCTATGCCAGTTTATTTACACCGAAAAATCCCAGTGACTCCCTCTGCTAGCTGCATGACTACAGACAAGTGTGCCCAGGCACACCTCTGCAGTGGCTAGGGGCTGTACCTGGACATCCTCTGGCTACTATTCCAGAGTCAAGAAAATGAGCAGTCATCACTTTTGTGGACCACTAACTTGCTAATTAGAGATCCAGGAAGAAAAAAGCTGCTCCTTTTCCCCAGTCACCCAATCATAACTGGATGAAGCTCAAAGTCTTGTTGCACAACTTGGAAAAGGGTGCTGTACAAGGAGGTAACGTTTACCTGACTGTACAGTGTCTCCAAAGTACTTACACTGGCACAACTGGGGGTTATGCAAGCATAACCAACCAAGAAGATTCCAGCCCACGTCTCCAATTTGGACTTTGTTGTGCATCTCTACTTAAAGTAAGCAACAGAAAACAAAATCCCATGCAGAGAAATAATTTCAAATGAAGGTTACTGAACTGAACATGGATATTTATTACTAGGATTAATTCAAGATTCAAAACAGTTTTTTTACTCTGATTTCTCAAAAACACAAGAAATATATTCTTTACTAATTAGAATCATATGTACCTCTATTGTAGGATGTGTATTATGCTTGTAAGCAGTATACAGAGGAAACTGGATCTGAAAGATTTTCGCTACACAAAGCAAAAGTTTTTCCTTCTCTTCAGTGCTCCATATGCTAAAGGCATCATTGCCCTTCGTGGATTCATCTTCTGTCAGGATACAAGTTCGCCCAGAGTCTAACTTTTTCTCTATGGATTTGTGTCTTTCACCATTTTCTTCCTCTCCATGAGATTCTCTTTCTACATTCAGTGGCTCATCAGATGGATTGCTCTCATCTTGCCATGCCGAATCTAAGTTAATAGTGCAATGTTTACACAGCTGGTCCCGTAGAGCTTGAACTTGGGCAATCACTAAATTTATAAGCGCACAAACAACTTGGTTGAAGATTTCCAAATGCTTATACTCCTTGAAACAGCAAAGACATTGCCTGTTTTAAAAAGGTATAAAATTATAAACCAAGATAGGAAATCATGTTCTAATTCATAACAAGGTAGCTAGATTACTTCACATACATAATCTGTAGTTGCTAATAATGATTCAGTAATCTATAATTATTCTCCAGCCTTGAAGACATAATCTTACCTGATAATAAATATACAGTTGGCCCTCCAAATCTGCGTTTTTGACTTTTGTGGATTTGATTATTCACAAATTTGATTAATATGTTCTCTCTAGGAATCTTGAGGTCCGCCAGTACAACTCTATAGACAACGTCCACCAGAAGTCATGCTGGAGGACTTCGAGATTCTTAGAGAGAATACTTCTCTAAGCATTTGTAGGTCCTCCAGCACAATTCTACTGTCAACCTCCAACAGATGCTGACTACAGAGTTGCACTGGAGGACATAGAGATTCCTAGAGAGGTTTTTTATCTGCAGTTTTTCCACTTTCACAGGGGCCCTATGCCCCTAATACAAATGTGGAGTGCCCAGTGTATATAATTTCTGAGATACCATAAAAGTGATATTTGTGTCCCCAATAATTGTAAAACTGTAAAAGTGTAAAATTATTTGTGAGTTCTGTGAATATAGAATAGAATTATATACATTTCCCATCTCCTTTGCCTTCCCAGCAGCTCAGACTGACAGCAGCCCACTGAAGATACTTTCCCAATCCTCTGGAACAGTTACAAAAGGCATGGGGAGGGGGGAATGCAGGGGGAAGGGAATAGAACGCCATTCTATTGGTGGATGGACATTAATGGACACAACCCATCACTTTACGAAACCATGGATGAGCTTGCCTTGCTGTTTACAATGTCCCCCACTCCAAGTGCAAAGCAACAGCTACTACATACAAAGCAATGTGTGGGAGGCTGAAAACAGCAAGACATCCACTGTGCTTCAGATTTTCTCTCATTGTTAACAAGAAATGAGAGACTAACCCCACTGAGTCCTCTGAGTCCTCAATTTGTGTCAGAGGTTCCCAGAGGGGTGGAGCTCATCTGTCACACCTGACATAAAGTTCTCTGTGATGTACAAAGGATCTTGGAGAACAGGGAAATCACTTTACATTGGATATCCAAAAGATAGGCTGGCAGCAGCATTACATTCTTGGTTACCAGTAGCAACCACCTTTGTGCATGCTGTAGATCAGGGGTAGGCAATCTTTCTCCTTTAAGGGCCGAGGGACTTCAGCTCCCAGAATCCCAGAAGCTATTGGCCAACATGGGATTACTGGCCAACATGGCTGAGGCTTCTGGGAGCTGAAGTCCCTCGGCCCTTAAAGGGGAAAGGTTGCCTACCCCTGCTGTAGATAAACTGTATTCATACAGATAAGATTTTGCTATTTAACAGGTATGCAGTAGGTAAGTGAACGGCATCAATTTAAAAAAAACAACTGAAAGTGAAGTGACTGCCTAAGCTTTACTGTTACTGTTAATTCTATAAAATAACCCAATTCTTCCAAGATGCTCATAATAAATGGTAGCAATAGTCCTGCTCTTCAACTACAGGAACAATTAGCAAGGCATGCCCTCCCCAGAGATGTTTGTCTGGTGCCCATGTTATAATGTTTTTAGCATCACCAGATGAAGCTTTTCTTTGAAGCCAGGGCAGAGAACTGCAGGAGTGGACAATTTTCATGCACCTGCAGTGGGCCATATACTACCGTATTTTCAATCAAAAATCAAAGCCAAAAGACTCTTCCAGCTATAACGTCCAAGTTCGATGAGGTACCGCATATACTCAACTATAAGTCGATGGCATGTATAAATCAAGGGCAGGTTTTAGAACCAAAATTATGAATTTTGATATGATCCATGAGTAAGTCAAGGGTAAAACCTAGGGGCATATAACCAAGAATCTAAAGGATGAAGCAAAGGAAAATTATGCCAAAGAACTTACAAAATTCTAGCAGATATAACTGTTTGTGCTCACACTAAAGGCTGCATGAATGAGAGAGTAGAGAGGGATCTGCTTCCAGGAAAGATTATATTGTTGTATTTCACCAGAAGATGGTTCCTTTTTTTATAAGAATTAAAGTACAGTACAGTACTTGCACTGACCCATGGATAAGTTGACTCAAGTTTTTTGGGCCAATTTTTTGACTAAAATTTCTAGAGTCATACATTGAGTAGATACAATTTTTCAAGGGTGGCAGGGGTGAGTATTAAACTGTATTTTAGTCAAATCTGCCATTTCAGGAGGCATCCAGGAGCAGCAACTTAACTTTTGAGCATGTTCCTCACCATCTAAAATTATGTGGCAAACAGGCTTTGGGAGCTGCAAGAAAGGGGTTGGTGTCACACTTTCCCCATCCCTATTCTAAACATTTAAAGATTTATTTTAGTGCCTTTACATCAGGGTGGGGTAGGTGAAGCCCCAGAGCAACGTAAGGCCCCATAAGGCTGCTTTTGAAGCACTAAATTCCATCATACCTCCCCAGACTGCCTTTTTCTGGTCCCCTCAAAAAGACTGAATTTCCTCTTCTGGAAATCTCCAGCCATACCTTCTTAAAAGTTCTCAGAGAACCTTTGTAGTGTTAACATTTTTATAAAATTATTCATTTTTCAAGACTTTTCAAAAACATTTTTTTAAAAAAAAAAAGTGGGACTTCTGGCCATTTCTGATTCCCTTCCTGTCGACAATTCATGTGGCCCATGGGGGGAGGGACCATATACACAAATTTGGTCTGGCGTCCATCACAGTTACTGACATTTGTTTTAAATCTCAGTACTTTTCTATACTGCTGATGCTTCTACATCAGTATTATGCACTATAGTGCTTTCACTCTGCTCCATGTCTTGTTTTTTTCATCATTTTATTATTGCTTGTATTACATTTTTTCATGTCCCATACACTACTCAGAAAACTCTAGTCTAAAACTGCAATAAATAAAACTGAAAAGAGCTAACCAGACCAACATAAATGAGTTTGTTAGCAAAGTAAGCCCAATTCAGCACACACAGAAAATTCCACCTTATAGGAGATTTATTAGACATTAGTGAATAAAAGCATCTCCTTCTTCAAGGTAAGTGAGGTGTTCCATAAACCCAGAGGTCACTAGTTAAGTTGCAACCGTTTTTTCACTTATCATAGCCCTTTTCCAGAAATATTATGAGCTGAAGATAACTTTTATCAAAGCATGAGTACTCTTTTCCACTGGAATACCACTTTTCTGGTCAAAAATTGTACACTGCAAACAGTCACTGCAAATAACAAGGTTCTAGTACTCAAAACTGCAAGCTTTGTAACTGTGATAAGCTGTTTTTCCCCTTTGACAATGTCAGGAAAAGGTCTTTTCCAAACTGATAAGACCAAATGGTGGGCTTTTAATATAAGATCCAATAATGACACACAGGTGCACTTGACCTTTCTCCCACATTTTTTGAATAAAACAATCCTCTCTCTCTCTCAATCTCTCTTTTTAAAACAAAGTATCGTCATACTCCTGTTTCCTAACTTATTTGAAAACTATATACTCTTTAATTGTCTTAAACAACAAACAACTGGAAACCAAACAATTATCTTTTCCATACTTGCAACTACATATTTTACCACAGACAAATATTCATGCATAGGCATGCACCTTCACACACAATTGCATGATACAATATGATTATTTTTAAAAAGTGAATTTACCTCTGCGTCCAAGAATTAATGTAAGCAAAAACCTTGAGCGCATGTTCCTTTCTGAGCTGTAATCCATCACCACCTTCAATGTCAGATACTAAAGAGAAAAAAAAGTGAATCATCAATGCCATGAAGGATGTTTACATTTCATTTTAAGTCCTCTATTAAAAGGTAAAATAAGTTTAATATTTTTCTAAATGCATCAATTATGAAACATGACAAAAGGAAAGGATTAAGGCTACAAAATTTAAAATCATGATTATTTAAAGTATGTTTAAATACATTCAATAAAACTCTTTAAGCAAGTTAAAAGTTATTCATGGCCCTCAACTGACAATATTAACAACAGCATAGAAGAGTATTATTGAAGAATCTATCTGTATGGACAGCTCAATACTTCAACTGGAAAGAAACTCATTTTGGTACAGTTTAGTTGGTGTCACCCATGGAAAATTAACTCCCAAGGAGCACTGGAAACTGTTGAACAAGTACCTTCTCTTTACAACTGCAAACAGCATAAAGTTGGAACTGAGAGGAACAAGCATTCACATACCACAATGAGCTATTTATCCTAAGGCACCAGATCTTATCTAATTTTGGAAGCTAAGCAAAGTCAGCCTTGTTTAGTACTTGGATGGGAGACCATCAACAAATACCAGGTGCCTTCCTTTCAGAGGAAAGGATTGGCAAAACCACCTCTAAGTATTACTTGCCTAAGAAAACTCTATGAAATTCATAGGGTTGCCATAAATCAACAGGTGACTTAAAGGTGCACACATATACACACTAAGCAAAGAGGGGCATGAGTAATGTGCTGGTTCAAAGATGCTCTTCTGCTTTGATCCTCCTTTGGTATAAACAGGTAAACAAAACAGGAAGCTTTGCAGAGCTTCCCGTTACATCTTACATCTTAATCTGGGATTATGATTATTAATCCGCAAACAAGACAGAATTCAAAGCTAGATTTAACCCAAAAAATCAAAATCTGAGGAAGTAGACTGGAGTCTATGAAAGGTCATGCTGTCAATTTCTTTCTTTCAGTTAGGGGGGGGGGATGCAAACGGGTGGCCCTGGGAAGCAGAGGATCGGGGCTGCTGCTAACACACGCATCCTCCTGTTTGCCAACCCGGAAAACAGTGGCAAAATGCCACTACTTTCAGAGCCGGCAAGCGCGCCCGAAGAGCTGCCATGCGGCTCTTCTGTATCCCTTCTGGTGCAGCACCTCAAGATGCTGTGCTGGGAGGACGTTCTGATGGCATGTGCCGTGCGTAACGGCGCACGCCATCAGAATGTCCTCAGGGAGGGGTTGGGGTGGCTGGCGTGCGGCTGCCCCTCCCCTCCCCTGCCTCCAAGATGGCGCAAAGGGCCATCTGTTGAGGCCCTTAGTCTCAAAGGTGCTACAAGATCTCTCTACATATTGGCTGCACTAATTAGGTCCGCAAGGAACTGCAGTCCAACAACTGTCTGTATGCTTCTCATTATTGAGGTAAGTGGACAATCTGAATGAGAATAGGATAAGATTTTCTGTGTTTCTACTACAATTGTAAATTCCATGTAAGACTGTCTGCAAATGGCTATCTGATGCCCTCTTGGTGAACGATCTTCACTGGAACTAGACAGGGGGAATGTGTCTCTGTTAGTTCTACTTGACCTCTGAGTAACTTTCAAACCCTTGGTCCACAGTATCCATCAGGGCCATCATGCTAGCATGAGATTTGGAGGCACCATTTTATGGTGGTTTCTTTCCTTCTTGGAGGGACAAGCTCAAAAAAGTGGTGTTGGGGAATTCTTGTTCAACTTTTGGGTCACTATCTTATTTATTTCCTAACAGTTCTGTTTTGTCCCAAATACTATTTAACAAATGCATGAAACCACTGGTAGATGCTGTCTAGAGGTCTGAAGTTCAGTGACACCAGTATGCCAATGACATCCAACCCAGGTTTTCCTTTCCATCAAAATCCAAGGAAACTGATTGGGTTTGGCATCAGTAACAGACTAGATGTATTTATAAATTTAAGTTTAATCCAGAAAAGATGGAGATATTCCTGGTCAAGAGAAAGGGAGACTGTGGAACAGGATCTCAGCCTGTGATGGATGGGGTTATCGGCTCCCCCCTGAAGGCACAGGTTCATAGTTTGGGGACATACCTGAATTCAGCCATCAGGCTGGATCCCCAGGTTTCTGCATTGGCACTCATTTCTGGGCACATTATCAAATTTGGCCACACTGACATATGCTTTAATTACATCCCATTTGGATTACTATAATATACAACACATGGGACTGCCTTTGAAGAGCGTTCAGTAATTTCAGCTGTTACAAAGATCTGTAGCAGACTAAATAATACCATTTTAATAATACATTTTTGTATTTTTAATGTATGTCTTTGTACATCATTTTATCTATAGTTATTTTTGTAAGCCACCTGGAGTCCCAGTTTTGGGAAAGCTGGAATAAAAATGAATAACATAATTAACTTGGGCTTGTTACAGCAGAACATAATTCCTTTATTAAAACAGCTCCCAGGTGTAAGTAAAATTGCTGACTGTGACATATAAAACCCTGTACTCAGTTCCAGAACACCGAAGCTCAAGGGCTTCCTCTCAATTCTCTCTCAATTTGAGACAGGGCTTCCTCTCAATTCTACCATCCCCACAGGCATACCTATTGGAAATATAAGAAGCTTCTTGTATGCTCTGGAACTCTCTTTCAAGAAAGGCTACAACTGTTCCTCCTTGCTATATCTTTCCTTCAGCTGGGATTTATTTATTCCAACAAAATGAAACACTGAATCTTTGATTCACTGAAACACTGAGCAAAATCTACACTGTCTCTGGTTTTATTTTTAAGCTGCCATGACTCCTAATTATGGGGAGTGGGGAGGAAAGGATATAAATAAGGGAAACATCATCAGATTGCTGTCTTACGGCTTTCTTTAGGCCTAATTAAAAATTAGGACCACAGTGAGAAAAGATGGAGAAGTAAAATTGGCAAGGAAAATGTCAGGCAGCCAGGGCCCTTTCGAAATGTTAGGCCCTTTAGAGCTGATGCTTTTTCTCTTCCCCTTTTTCGACATAAATGGAAGTAGTTAGGGGGTCTTTCAGGGTATCTGGGGACATTGTGACCATCTTCAAGTTCAACTTCTCTAATTTTTATGGATTTTATTTTCTTATTTCTATTTTATATTAGTGTTTCAGGTGAACTGCAATGAATCCTTTTTTAGTCTTTCAGCATATTTATTACTCACACAGTTCTGGGCACTTGGATACTGCATATACTCATATATAAGTCTAGAAATTTAGTCAACAAATTGACCCAAAAAAAAAAACCTGGGTCGACATATCCACAGATCAATTTAAGTACTATATTTTAAACCTTACCAAAGAAAGAAAGAAAGAAAGAAAGAAAGAGAAAAAAAACATCAATTTTTCTGAGTAGAGTGGTGAAAGGCAAGACTTTAATCTGTCCCAGAAGCAGCTAAAATAATTCTCTCTACTCTCTACCACAGTGTCACTTCTGGCCTTTTTCAATGCCTGGGTAGGAAAATGGTGGTAGTGGCAGCTCTTTGGACCTTCCCTTCAAAGGACCACCGACAGGAATCAGGCCTTGTAGACATTTCTGTATTTGTCAGCTATTCTGGGTTAAAATGAAGCAATGTTATAACACTGTAACAGTAAAAAGTTATAATCACTGATAATGTAACTCCCATTTTCTTTGCTTTGCCTTTTCATCCTTTTTTACATTTGTATGTTTTCTTAGCCTGCCTGTGACCAGTCTCCTTCCCCACACATCACACAGCCACTATTTATTATAGTTCCCTCCTCATCTAGGGTGAACACAAATAATTATGTCTGCCGAAATTATGTAAGTTCTTCAATATCATTTTCCTTTGCTTTGCCCTTTACATCCTTTATTACATGCCCCTAAGTTTTACCCTCAATTTATCCACAGGTCCTATTAGTGACAAAACATAACTGAACAGGCTATAAGAATAGACCCCATTCTTTACAGCAGCCTTTCCCAACTTGCCAATTTCCAGATGTGTTGGATTCCAACCATTCCCAGCCAACAATCAATCGTCTTATAAGATTTCTGGACCATCTGCGAAAATATTACTAACCTGAGAAAGCAACTTTAAAATGACAAAAATAATATTTTTGATGGAATTAATAACAAAATGTGCCCCTAGAAGTCAATGGTAGCAATCTCCATAGCATTCTTGAAATCTCACAATTTCTTTTGAAAACTTATGTAATAAGTAACAAATTAATGCAATAGAACATTTTTTTAAAATTAATTATTAACACAATGACAACTGATTCCCCACGCCTAATGTTCAACATTAATTTTTAACTGTAGCAGTCTGAGCTCTGAGTAGTTTCTTAAGACACCCAAGATATATTGCATATATACAAGATATATTGTGCCTTCAAGCTGCCTTTAGATTTATGGTAACCCCATGGATTCCACAAGGTTTTCTTAGACAAGGAATACTCAAAAGGTGGTTTTGCCATTTCCTTCTTACAACACCCAGTATTTGTTGGCAGTCTCCCATCCAAATACTAATAAGGGCTAAACCTGCTTAGTTTCCACGATCAGACATGATATGGTGCCTTCAAGGTGTTTAGGTAAACCAATCCAGGAATACTGAGCTAAAATGTCAGTAGGTCTAAGGAGAAAATGAGAGGATGAGCCCAGTAGGTCATGCACACTGCACCCTAAGCGTCTGTTAAACATCTTTTGGTGGCATGATTTCAGTGGCAGCAAAACAACACTCTGGGGCCTCAAAATCAGTTAGGAAGTATGCTGGTATGGTGCTCATCCCTGATATATTTGTATAGCTACAAGACCTCTGCCACCAAGCAATTACTGTCTACACCAGAACATCGAACCAGAACAGTTCAACCTAATATAATATGCTGTTTCTTTTTATGCTTGTAAGTATTTTAATGTAAAATTCATGGAAAAATAATGTAAAATTTAATGTGAAGTCATAGGCTTTCATCCATAGTTTTATATATAGAACCACTCTCTTCCATTCCAGCATTCTCCGAAGATGCCAGCCACAGATGCTGGCGAAACGTCAGAAAGAAACTCTTCTAGAACATGGCCACACAGCCTGAAAAACCCACAAAAAACAATTTAGCCTGGATGCTTTTGTTTTTCAACTAAATGGTAGCACATACATTCCCTAAACTAATCAAAATTTAGACTACAACAGAGTTATAAACCCAAACAAGTAATAAATGTGGGAAAACTAAACAAACAAGAAACTACAGGCTCCACTGAAAGTCACACACATAACAGGCTTTTGTACACATTAAGGAAATGAATCTAGAAGCTATTATTTATGTAGCAGTAGATATCCACTTACCATCTTATAAAGAATAGCACTAGAAATGGTGTAGAAGACAAACCCATTTTTCAAAACGGGGAAAAAGAAGTCAAAACTAAATCTGTTAATGAGACGGTGAAACAAACTGAAGAAAATGCAAACAAATGCAGAGCAGGCAATCTAGGAGCGTGAAACAAGCCTGTAGGTCTTCATACATGTAAATGTATGAAATATGTTCCCATTTTGTAAATGTATGAAATATGTTCCCATTTTACAGTTTATGTATTTAAAATATTTATAACCTGCCCTTCAAGCACAAAAGTTCCCAGAAAAGCTTCATCAACAATTCATGAGAGAAGAGAGATGATATGCCCAAGAAAACCAGTGATTGTATGGATAGTTTTAAGGCTGAGTAGGCAGAGACAGCAAAATAATATGAACTACAGGGGTGGCATGAGGAACAAGAAAGTTGACTATTCACTGACTGCTGACTGTTAAAGAAGCCCTACTATTTCCTCTCCCCCACAACATGTCCTCTTCCACTTCATGCTGCTGCTAACACCACACATTCTAAAGAGTGAAATGAAGGAAACCTAGATTTACACTGCATGGTTCCTTCTCTGCAAAAATTAAAACAGGCAGTCACTAGAGAAAATTCTGGCTTGTTTTCTTGTACAGGATTGAAGGAAAAACATATATTAATAAGACTTGTCACGTGCAATGGCAAGTGGTCAAAGGAACTGCTAGATCATGGCATGTACATCTGGAAAGATGAAGAGCAGCCCAGCTGCTCTTAAAGATGACTCCAAGGCAAAAATCATATGGTCCTCCAAAGGTTGTTGGGACTTCAATTTCTCTTGCCTTCAATAATTATAGCTAATAACCAGGGGTCCAACAACATCTGGAGGGCCAAATATTCTCCTCCATAGACCTAATGGTTTCCTTCTGCTTCTCAACAGCTGTAGAACAACATTTTGGGATCAACAGTGCACTACTTCCTTAGATTGCCAGTTTGTTCCACTGTACAATCTGTGCCACTGTTGATATATCAACCCCCCCCCCCCCCCCGGTCATTTGGAGGAGTCCTACTCAAGCAACAGAGAGGAAACTACCATATATACAAGCAAGTTAGATAAATTTGATTTTGCATACATTCTTGACACAAATACTCACTCTACATTCTAAAGTTCATAAATGTATTTTCTCCCCACACCCATGTGCATATAGCTGTCAAGTAAAGGCATACACAATGAGTATCCCTTATTCAAAATGCTTGAGGCTAGAAGCATTTCAGATTTTGGAACACAGCTATATAAAATGATATAGGGCAGCACTGCAGGCATTAGTAAGGCACAGCTGCCAGACTTGTGTCCTTCAGGCTCCCTTGTTTCTGGGAAAAAGAGAGGAGCAGGAGGAAAACTTCATAGTCAAACTTTGCACAAATGGCAGACTCAGTGGCAGCGGGAGCTCTACCACCAACCACACCAAATGGAGGTCTAAGGCAGGACACAGCAGGGGTGGCAGCCTTGGTCCAGAGAAGAGCTCTATGCCAAATAAAAAGAGTCCCCCTCTCCTCTTCCCCGTTTCCATTGTGGAGCCCAGAAATCAGTCAGTAACCTTCCAAGTCTTCTGCAGATGGAAACCCAGTAACTGCAGTCAACTCTGAGTGTTGGCAGCAGAGCTGCCAGCCACTCACTTCCATTTTGCACAGCCTGACAGGTGGAAGTAGGTGGTTGGCAGCCCCGCTTCTACCACCAGAGTTGGTTAGGTTCCCATCCACAGAAGACTTGGGTAGGAAAGGCAACGATTGGGATCCAGACACAGGCAGTGAAATCAGGGGAGCTATTTTTGGCATGGGAACCTCCTCCAAGTCAAGATAGTTGCCAGCAGCCACTGCATCCCACCCTAGACCTCAGTTTGGCTGGAAGGGTGATGGTGGAGCCATTATGGCCACCATTTGTGCTGCACCATCTCCTGCTCCTCTTCTTTGCCCAGAGATAAGGGAGCCCAAAGAACACGTTTGGCATGCTTTGCTGTCACCTCTGGTGCTGCCTATGTTATTTTACATACCTGTATTCCAAAATCTGGAATATGGCACGGGGCTATCCTCTGGGCCAAGGCTGGCAACAGTCACCACCAGCTGCCACTACCACATCTTACTCTGGATCTAATTTCAGCTGGGGTGGCAGTGGAGGAACAGTAGTAGCAACCAATGCTACTGCTGCTTGTGCAAAGTTCAGCTACAAATTTGGCAGTGCCATCTCCTCCCTTTGGGGGG
Source organism: Phrynosoma platyrhinos (assembly GCA_020142125.1). NCBI lineage: Eukaryota > Metazoa > Chordata > Lepidosauria > Squamata > Phrynosomatidae > Phrynosoma > Phrynosoma platyrhinos. Next base: position 387,240,358 of record CM034701.1, read on the forward strand.
GGGGGGAAGGCCCAAAAAAAGCTGAAGACTGTGGAATTTCAGATAAGGGATACTCAACTTGTACTTCATAAACATAAGCAATCAGGATGGGCTACAGTCTTCAGGCTTGTCAGATGTGCTATTTATTTATTTATTTATTTTTTACAGTACCCTAAACTTAATCATAGAGCTACTGTGGTGTAGTGGTTTTAGGACTGGACTGGGAGTTTGAAATAAAGGCACACAACAACAAAATTGATCTACCAAAATGAGCTGCAATAGATATTATGCTTACAAGTAATGAACAGAGTGCTTCTCAGTACATTCTCAGAGTAAAACTTGTTTTCTATATTAGACATAAACTTTGTTTTCTCTATTAGACATAAACTTTCACACAAAGGCACACTTCTGGTTTCCCCAAGTTTTTTGCATCCCCCCCCCAGTCTAATTTAGTTGGAGAAAAACATTGTGCTGTAAGTAAACAACAATTTTGACTGATCTCCTTCCCATCCACTTACTGAAGCTTATGCAAATGGTTCTTAATTTGTGGTCCATGAACCCCTTGATCAAAAGTGTTGGTTGTGACTTTTACAGCCCTGAATGGTAGAGGTCCAAGGATCCTTTTTCCTGTATGTGTTGGGGTAATCAAGTAGGTTCTGCTTCAACTTTGTCTAAGTTCTGGTCAAGGAAGAAAGTGCAAAGGCTTGATGGCAGGAGTCTTGTCAGAAGGTACAATAGCTATAGTAAAAGATCAGGGATGAGCACCGTGGCCCTAATTGTCTACATTCTGACAAAGCATGTAGGAAAGGAACACAAACACACTTAAATACAGACACTTCTAATGCAAGTCTCTGTGAAGAGACTACGCAGACTTGCTTACTTAAGACTTTCAGAAAACACACAGACATTTTGTTTCAATTAACACTTGGGATTCAATTGCTCTTAAGATGTGGTTGTGACTGTAGTATGAGATGTAATAGCTTTGGATTTTACTCTCATATCATTGTTTGTTCATGAATTTGCTTTTTTTAGTTGAATTAGGTTGTTTATTATTTTCACATAAGCTGCCTTGAGGGCTTTTGAAGTTATGTTGACTGGAAACATGGTTAAAAAATAAAACAAAATGTGCACTGTGAGAAGGATAAGATTTAAGGAACTGGGGAACAAATTAACCAGTGCAAACTAACGAAACAGAAGACACTTAGAATTAGGAAATATTTGAGAACTACAGAAAATAATTAAATGTCTTTAAACACAAGTATCACTAGAAGAAAAGTACATTTAATTACAAATGAACACATTTACTGATAAGCCTTAATTAACTCTGATGTTTATCTTGATTTTTAAGACAAATTGTGCAAGGTGAAAATAATGAACAGTTATTCTGAATCGCCAGCATAATTCTGAATTGAACATGGAGTTGTAATAGCAAAAAAATGGGGCACAATTAGCCACTTTTGTGGGCTCTGACAAAAGGTTACTGTTCCTCCAGAAAAGTAGGTAAGAACAAGTGTCTTCTTCTGTGTGCCTTCAGGCTGTCTGTCAACTTATGGCGACCCCACGAATATCACAGGCAAGGAATACCCAACACTAAATGCTCCTCTCCTAGATTTCAGAATGGAATAGGGACAAGCCACATATTCATTTTCAGAAACAATGAAGCAGATACTGACAACTCACAATATGCAGAATTCCAGGAGTAGCACAAATAATATTATAAAGCAATGTAACACTTCACTGCATCTCCATCAGTTCATTTCCAATCGTGATTTAAGTGCAGACCATTAAAACTCTAAACAAGTTAAGACTAAGAAAACTAAAAGATTGTCTCTTCCAATAGGATTCTGCCCAAAATTTTACATTAACAGAAGGTGCCTTCTAATATGCACCATACCTGCAATGAAAGGCCTGCTTGAGGGAACAAGTTAGGAGCCTTTCTCTATTGTGCTACCTACTCCAGGGACTCTCCCTTCCAAGCTGATATGCACTGCTCCTTGTTTGAGTGAATACTGCCACCTGTTGAATCTTCTTCATGCAAGTCTTTTCTGTAAGTTAGGCCACTTTGTTTTCTGGTGTCTTTTCTAAAGATTTCAAGAACCAGGAAAAAATGGAGGGGGGAGAATACTCTCCTCCCAGCGCCAATGTTCCACTGTTTGATTCATTGCAGTTTGCTGTATGAGCCATTCAGTGCTTCAAGTTTTATCTCTCACAATAACTATTTCTTCCAAGTTTAACTGTCTGTATTTCACCTGTCTTGACATCAACAGGCATCATCATCTGCCATATATCCTTCTCAGTATAACTGATGGTTTGAGGCTGATCCTTACCAAATCTGTCACTGTAACTATTGAGTGTACACTAGTATTACTTCTCTGACCAGAAATGCAACATCACATAACATGCCCCAGAGGTTATGGAGCCCAATGCATCACTGCTAACATTAAAAAGGGTTACTTAGCTTTCAGGAGTTTATTCAAGGGGCTGTAAAGGGGGAAAAGTTGGAAAAAATACATTTCATGAATGGAACCTGTCCAGGTAATAAAAGTTAAAATCCACATTAGAGAGAGCCCAATATATCATATCTCTCAATTCTACAACTGTGCACTCTTTTCATCTTTTTTTTCCCTTTGTAGAGATAGATACAGTCTTAGATAATTAAAATTTCTTCTAAACAATTACAAATTATCAACCCTTACAACTTCATTTTTATTTCCTCATTTAACAGAGACCTGCCATCCAATTTTCCATGGAGCTTTTACCTAACCTTTTGGTTACTGAGCTATGCGCCTATATCTCAATTCCAAAGTACAGTTTTCAGACTAAATGTTATGATTTCCTCCCTCAAATCCAAAATGAGGCAGGGCTTAGGGGGCCGCCAGGACCTGTAATCCGCACCAGCTGCCATGGAGACTAGCTTCCTGGCAGTGCTCTGGGCCCAGCATGTTCATGCCATGCCCCCTCCACTGCAGCCAATGGGCACACTTGCTATCCATCCCCTTCCTGCCACCCTGTTGCTGGCTCAGCTGGACCAGTTACAGGAGGGCAGGGAGGGAAAGAATGTATCATGCACCCACTGGCTGCGGCATAGGGGGTGGGGCGTGCACACGCCAGGCCCTGAGTGCCACGAGGAAGCTAGTCCCCATGGCAGCCGGCATGGATTACAGGCCCCGGCAGCCCCAGCGCCCTGCCTCATTTCCACCGGACTGAAGGAAGGCCCCTGAGGCAAAGCTAAGCCCGGTTTGGGGGGGGGGAGAGAAAGAGGTAAGGGAGAGAGTTGAGTATTCGTGAAAATTCATATTGGGGAGGGGGAGGGCAGAATGTATCCCCCACAAACAACTGTACTTTAAAAGCAAAGATATCAAGATCGAGAGGTCTGTTTAAAAATAGTTAATGTCAAATTACGACACACCACGCTGGAGCCAACTGGAATGTAGCAATGAAAGAATTTCACAGCCAAGGTGCCAAAACAAAGAAGGCCCTCTGATAAATTAGGAATTTTAACTTCAACAATAGTGGCCTCCCCAGATGATCCCAAAGCCTGGACAGGATGGAGTGGAAAAAGTTGTCGCTCAAATACCTAGCACTGAAGCCATTTAGGGCTTTGTATAAGAGCTAGCGTCAACTACAACTCTGAAGACCAGGGTTTGGTTGACAGCTTGGCCATGAAGCCCACTGGATTACCTTGGGCAGGTCACTTGCTCTCAGTCTCAGGGCATAGCAATGACAAAACTCCTCTGAAATATTGCCAAGAAAACCCCATGAAGCCTTAGGATAACCCTAAGTCAGAAACAACTTGAAGGCACACAACAACATCATCAACAAATGTTAGCATTATCATTGTGAATAGAGCTTTGGGACAACTAATTCTACAGCCAGAATGAATTTACAGCCTTCCACATACAGTTAGATTGCAACTCCCATTAGAACTAAAGAGGACAGACAATGGTGAGGGATAATGGCAGCTGCAGTCAGAAACATTTGGAGAGCAATTGCACAAGTTACCTTGCCTCCATCTTACAAGAAAAGTCTACTTCTATGTGTGTACAGTGGGTCCTTGGTATCTACTGGGGGTTTGATTCCAGGTCCACCATTCTAAAATCCATGGATGCTCAAGTCCCATTATATACAATGGTGTAATAAAACTATGACCCTTTTATAAAATGGCAAAATCAAGGTTGTTTTTTTTTTTTTAATTCTTTTGGTGATATAGAGGGATGATTGTCTATTTAAACCTTTATCTCCAGAATACAATAAACCATTCCCAAGTACAGTGGTAGTTCGGGATATAAAATCATGATCATTCAACAGGCTCTAGTTCAAAAATAAAAGTAAAAGTATACTAAACTAAGGTGGCGGAAGTTGCGTTGTTAGGTGAGAGATTTAATAATAGAAATCAGGCAGAGAAGTTCAATAAGGGAGAGGAATAAAGAGAGAAGGAGTAAAAGTGACCCAGGTGAGTGGATGTGTTTAGAAAGTATGAGGGAGATAAAGGATGGTCAGGAAGTTGAATAGAAGGTACAAGGTAACTGAATGATTTTAAGAATGAGGATGAGAAAAAGTATAGCATGGGGAGGAGGGGAGGGGAAGGGAACTTCTCTGTCTAATTTAAACATATGTTGTGTTTTACGTGTACTGTTCTGAATTGCAATAAAATATAAAAAATAAAAGCAAAAGTATATACAATGATATAGTTTTTTGTGGATTTTTCGGGCTGTGTGGCCATGTTCTAGAAGACTTTCTTTCTGATGTTTCGCCAGCATCTGTGGCTGGCATCTTCAGAGAATATTGGAATGGAACTCTCTTCTAAAATGCAAAGATATACAACTCAGCACAAAAGTTAGAATCATACAAGCCATTGTATTCCCCATTACCATGTATATACCATGTGAGAGCTAGACAGTCAAGAAAGATGATGGGAAGAAAATCAATGCATTTCACATGTGGTGCTGGATAAGAGTTCTGAGAATCCCATGAACAACCAAAAGGACAATCAAATGGGTCCTAGAGCAGATCAAGCCAGAAATCTCCCTGGAAGCCAAGATGACCAAACTGAGGCCATTGTACTTCAGACACATCATGAGAAGGGAAGGCTCTGAAAAAGACAATAATGCTGGGAAAGGTGGGGGAAGTGGGAATAGAGGAAGGCCACATGCTAAATGGATGAACTCTATTAAGGAGATCATGGGTATGAGCTTGCAGGAATTAAGCAGAGCAGTGGCGGAAAGGGGGTTTTGAAGATGTCTCATCCACAGGGTTGCCATGAGTCCAGATTGACTTGAGAGCAGTTAACAACAACAAACAACAATATACAATAATACTGGGCCTCACTTTTCCTGCTTTTATCTGTTTGCAATTCAATGTTACTTCCAAATCCTGTGATTTTATTTCATCTTGAAGATGGTTTAGGTCAGTGGTGGGTGAAGTGCAGCCTACAGACCATATGTAGCCTTGCAACACCCTTTCCACATCCCACTTCATTTTGCTAAAAATGGCCCCCCAGTCCACAGGGAAGTGTTAAGCAAGGGAAAGGAGGGGCATATTGGGATCTCTGGAGGGCCATAACCTGTTTTACTTCCTGTTAGAAAAGTGATCATCTGATCCTAAAAAATAGCAAAATTGCTCCTGCACCCCTAGAGGGTATTTGGGATAATATGAGGCAATACATTTTTTTTAAAAAAAAAATACAACCTGGAGCATGCAGCCCATCAGCTGTGTTTTTCCCAGTCTTGCATGGGAATATTTTTTTAAATTAAAAATAATTTAACAGTGGGGATAGGGGAGTGTCCCTCCAAGGCCCAATAGGTAGCCAATATTGCCTCCCAAATCTTGGCATCCCTACTTTTGGGAAACAAGCCAAATTTGGAAAGTAGAGTTTGAAGCTAGTTTATTTCCTTAAATAAACTACAGCTAACACTAAACACTTTTTCCTGGATTCAAACAAAAAAGGTTAGTTTTTGAGAAGCTTTTATCCTCCTCACAGATATACTGAAGAATGAAAAACTATGGGGAGTCCAAGGTTAAATCATAGCTTAACATTATGACCGAACAAGGTCACAACCAGAACTCAACCCACATGAAAGGGAAGCTCCTGCATGAAACAACAGAACCAGCATTTATCAACAACTTCAACTCTATTCAATTCAAATTCAATTGGCACTCTAGATCCCTTTCACAATACAAATGGGAAATTAACACTGATTAATCAAACAAAAGCACTATATATGGAAAACCAATCAAACAAACAAGGGAAATCTCCTGTGCAGAAAATGATTAAACATTAGACATGCCATAGGCCTACTGTAATGAAAAAGGCAATGAAACACCAACAGAATAGGAAGCAAGTGGATCTTTCAATGCTGCTAATTCCATAATGCTGCTGCTACAACAGAAAAGGCATTGTCATATCACCACCATTTGGGCTTTAAAGAATATAACTAGCACTTTGAAATGGCCTGAATTAGATCAAGTCAGTGCAGCTACTATATTTTAGATCAGGGGTAGGCAACCTTTCCCCTTTAAGGGCCGAGGGACTTCAGCTCCCAGAAGCCTCAGCCATGTTGGCCAATAGTCCCATGTTGGCCAATAGCTCCTGGGATTCTGGGAGCTGAAGTCCCTCGGCCCTTAAAGGGGAAAGGTTGCCTACCCCGTTTTAGATTGTACACCTTTGGCAGGTTTTTATTCTATTTTATGCTTGATTGTTTTTCTGTACAGCATTGTGTACATTGACAGCACTTTAGAAATAAACTTTACCACTACTACTACTACTACTAATAATAATAATAATAATAATAATAATAATAATAATAATAATAATGATACTATAAGCAACAACATTCAACATTTTCCAAAAAACCTAGTCCCAATTAGCATACATGAGGTTGTCACCCTAACACAGGGGTAGGCAACCTTTTTGAGACCTGGGCCTGGGGGGGGGGAATGGCGGCACGCGACCCTCCCCGCACACGCGCCACAGCACGCACAATGCGTTTGCGCATGCGCAAACATGTCGCGACCGCCATTTTGATTTCCAAAATGGCGGTCAAGGTGTGTGCGGCCACACAGTGGCAAAAACACGCCGCAGTGGCGGCGCATGGCAGCAACAACTTTCGGTCTGGGCCGGTAAGCACAGGGACCTGGGCCTTAACCAGCCCCCGGACCGTAGGTCCCTGCCCTAACACTCTTTAAATGGAGTCACATTCAAACTATTACAATCATTTATGAGATTTGCCTATATCTTGTAGCCCCCATGCAAAAAAACCTGAAAATCTTCTGCTTCTTCATTTAGAGATTATTTGTTTACTCAGTAATCCAATAGGCATTATTGTTTTGTCAAATAATTATGGTTAATAGTGCATCTTTACTCAACACAGGCAACTAAACTTGTTCTACCAGGTATTATTATATTTAGATTTCTGATTCACATGTTAAAATTTTGTATTCAAATCATCTGCATATACATACCATGTCAATACTGATGCCATCCAGTCATATGTATAACTAAAAATTTTGCCTGGACATTAAGAGGTATGTTCTCATGCCATCACATAATAACAATATAAAAAGAGCCCTGCTGGACCAGATTTGAGGTCTGTCTAGTACAGCATTTTGTATTCCATATACTGTTTGGTCAACTAGATGCCTATGGAAAACCCACAAGCCAGACATGAAGACAAAAATATAGGAAGCAGTTTCCTTTTTTTTTTTTTTTAAACTACATGGTACATAAAAAAATATTCTTCTGGCTGTTCAGAAGTTTGTAAGAAAGCCAATTACATGAAACAATGCTCTATTGACATTAAAAGAATGGAAATTCTGGCACTATTAGAAATACTACATATGAACCTCCTTCAGAGATGGGTGCAAATTGATACTGAGAAATTTAGTCACAGCATGCATGCATCCTCTCCCTGAAATGCATGCAAGTCTTAGTTCTGATCTGACATTTTCACAGCTTTTCAAACATGGTGTTAGAAGAATGCTCCCACATTTTTGTTAAGGCTCATTAAATAGTAATCCCAATGAAACAAATTCACTCTCTATTGAAGAATTCTACATTTGCATACTAAACCTAGTGGAGGGAAGAGAATCAGGATATATTCTACATTTGCATCCTAAACCTAGTGAAGGGAAGAGAATCAGGATATATATATATTTTTAAATTATATACTCAACTTCCAATCCTGACAAGACAAAAGATCATAGAATCATGGAGTTCAAAGAGACCACAAGGGCCATCCAGTCCAACCCCCTGCCATGGTTCTGTTGGTAAGCAAGAAGTTAGATTGGAAATGCAATCTGGTTTGGACAAAGCTGGACTCTCTCTGAAGCAAAAGGCTGGCAGCTTGAAAACTTGGTACATGACCTGTGATTTGTGCATCAGCTGCATTATTTCCTAGTGAAGGATTTGGGAAGCGTAAATCACTTCCCATTTCAATTAGTGTAAGACACCTTAATTTAATTACTGTTTTATTGGTTGGAAGGTTCAACTGGGGCAAAATACTGCTATACACATAGACCACAATGAACCAGCCTTACTCAACAAGCACTAGATACCAATTTATTTCTGGGTTCAGTTCAAGCTGATGGTTCTTAACTATAAAGTCATAAGCAGTTTGGGACCAGGGGCGTAACCACCCAAAAGGGTCCAGATCCTGTCCAATTTTGGAAGCTAAGCAGGGCCAGCCTTGATTAGTACTTGACTGGGAGACACCAACAAGTATCAGGTGCTGTAGGCTATATTTCAAAGAAAAGAACTAGCAAAACCACCTCGGAATATTCCTTGGATAAGCAATCCTATGGAATTAATGGAGTCATCGTCAACTGACAGGAAACCTGAAAGTGTGCGTGCACATACACTACAGGACCAGGATATCTTGAAGAATGCCTATTTCCATATGAGCTTGTTACAGAATAGTGCTCATCATCTGAGGCCTTTTATATACTACAGGTTCAGTATTCCTTACTCAGAATATTGAAATCCAAAGCACTCCAAAATCCAAGACTTGAACTACAAGTCAAGTAGTGTAGTAGATACCTGTACCATATTTGTGAGGTTGAAGAGAGACATGCTGGAGAGAGTCACGAGGATCTGTGAAATGGCAGGAATCCACACCTCTTGCCATTTCAGAGATCCTCAATCTCTTCAGCCTCATTATTATGTATATGGAAATACAAGTATACCAAAAATCCAAAAATACAGAATACTTCCAAACATTTTGGAAAAGGGATTTCAACCTGCTACCACCAAGAGAGGCTAGGTTGATGGTAACATGAAATGGGGTGCTCTTTTTGACAATCAGTTGACTGCAGTAACCTCTCCCAAGGAGTCACGCCACTGCCTTCTTTTTCCACTCTTGGCAAAGGATTATTTTTTTAAAAAACTTTTTCTTATGACATGCTTTGTTTAGCTCAGTATTATGTTTTTAAAGTGAAGCTCATCACTGCTCTGGTGGCGCAGTGGTTAAATGCCTGTACTGCAGCCACTCACTAATAAACTACAAGGTTGCGAGTTCAATACTAGCCAGGGCTCAGGCTTGACTCAGGCCTGCATCCTTCCAAGGTTGCTAAAATGAGTGTCCAGCTGTCGGGGGGCAATGAGGTTACAGCTGTAAACCGCCTAGACACTGTATAGCGCAGTATGAAGCGGTATATAAATGAAGCCCTTGCTTTTTAAGTTTTTGTTGCTTTACTTTTATGGTTAATGTGAATTTTTGTATTATTTTTATATTATATATTGCCTTGTGGGAACCTTGGTAGATACGGGGTATAAACATTTAACATATAAATAAAACACAGGAACAACAGAACTGAAGCCCATGAAGTTTTCTAAAATATGTAAGCTAATACAGCATTAAGATGGGGTGAACAAAGTATGTCTCTCAGTCTTCCTTATTCAGTATATAGAGAGGTGTGTGTGTGTGAGAGAGAGAGAGAGAGAGATCCTAAAGAGTAAAAACATACAACCATGCACTGAAGTCAGAATCATACAAGCCATTGTATTCACATCACCATGTATGGATGTGAGAGCTGATCAGTGAAAAAAACAGATCAGAAAAAAATCAGCTCATTAGAGATATGGTGATGGAAAAGAGTGCTGAGGATACTGTGGAAAGCCAAAAAGACAAACAAATGGGTCCTTGATAAAATCAGAACTCCTCCTGGAAGCCAAGATGACAAAAAATGAAACTTGGAGATAGATGTTTCATCCACAAGATCACTAGAGACTTGAGGGCAGTTAACAACAACAGCAGCATATACAGAGAGGGAGTGACACGGCCAATTACACTCCAGGGGCTCAGATCTATATTTCCTCTATTCATTTCTTCTGTTTTTTTAAAAAGGCCATTTCAGGTCTTTAAAATAGCCATTGGGCCCAAAATAGCCTGTAAACCATTAACTACATCCCTTAGTTACTTCTGGGGGTAGCCAGGGGACGGGGAACATTCTACCAAGGACCAAGAGAGGGCACAAATGGTCCTGAACATGCCATTGTTCTCCACCCTGCATTAAGGCCTAGAGATCTGGCTCTTCTGTATCTCATCAATCATTCCTTTGTATCACTCAAATTAGATGCTCATGGTCATGTTGAGAGGAATCCTTTCAGTTCAACAAATGACTTTTAAGCACTTAACTCTCACATGATTTACCCAAAGGAAAAGAAGCAAGGAAGAGCGACTTAGGGAGTTGGGTATGTTTAGCCTGAAGAGGAAAAGGTTAAGAGGTGACATGATAGCCATGTTGAAATATATAAAAGGATGTTATGGAGCAAGTTTGTTTTCTGATGCTCCAGAAAACAGGACCAAGAAAAGAGATTCCATCTAAACATCAGAAGAACTTCCTGGCAGTAAGAGCTGTTTGACAGTGGAATACATTGCTGTCTTGAGGTGTGGTGGAGTGTCCTTTGGAGGTTTTTAAACAGAGGCTGGATGGCCACCTGTCAGGAGAGTTTTGATTGTAAGTTCCTGCATGGCAAGGGGTTGGACTGGATGGCCCTTGGGATCTCTTCTAACTGGTGCCACCATTGGGATTATTGGGATCGTTCCTTTTAAGGAAAAAAATGGCTTTTTACAAAAACCCTTTGGACATAAATGATTTTATCCAGAATGCATGTCTTATGGGCATAGTATTTAAACTTGTTTTAACTGGTTTTAAATCATTGCGTTTCAACTGATAAAACTACTTAATATCTTTTTAATCTTCTAAAACCATTGTTAATATTTATTGCTTTAAACCAATTTTATTGGAATTTTATTTGCATATACATAATGAGATTTGCCCTGAGATATCCAGAGATAGGGTGGGATGTTTAAATATTTAAATAAATAAATAAATCCAATTGCTCCTGCACTGTTTGCAGTTGCCTTCCCCTAACAGATGCTCTCTGTATCTGTTGAGGTACAAATCTCACCACTGCAACCTGGGATCATGCAACTAGTAGTCCAACATGCAAAGAAGACACCAGGTTGAAGAACACTGGTTTATAGCAATATAGCCTTCCTCTTTCCCTTTCCAGAACTTCCCAAAGTCCACTGCCCAATATAGAAAGGAGAAAGGCAGAGGTCTGGGATCAACTGATACAATTTCCCTAAACACCACGCAAAAGTGTTACACATTCTTGTATTTAGAAGCTTTAACTTACAACTGTGTGAGCACAGTACAGAAGGCATTCCCAAATACTTTACGGTGCAATATCTAACACTGCCTTATATTATTGTGACTGATGGTTTGTGTGTGTTTTATTGTTGTTTCTGAAGCAAAACAGATCCACCAGGAAATGGGGCTATTTGCTTGATTTGTCTGTCTCCCTCAAAACTATGATTCACATCAAATCATGGCAGAAAAATACAAGTTTCTTGGGACAATTTGCCACCATATATAGTATAAAACTGCCTGCCACACTTTGCCTTTTCTGAACAAAAACAACAATGATAACAAATCTTTGTCTCAGTTTAGGAGTCAAAGTGGCTTAAACGATTAAAAGAAACATATTTAAATTTCACAGCATAAAAAGCAATTAAACCACCATTAAATTAAACCTAGTTAAAAACATCAATCATTATTTTAAAAAAACAAGTAAAAGTCTAGCACATTATAGAAAGCTTGTTTCTCTTTTCTTAAAAAAAAAACCCTATTATGTAGCCCATTGTCCTTTTCTCTTACTGGGGCTAGGAATTATTCATCAGCTATTTGCATTATGGGAAGAGGGATGGATTTTGGAAATTTAATTTGGAAGGTAAGAAAGGCACTGTCTTATACTGGAAGGCCCTCTTCTTATGTGATCTCTCAGCTGACTTTTCTCCCACAACACTGAAATTCAATCTTGTATTGTTGCCTCCCTGTGTTAGTCACTGCATGCAAACTGGTTTCTGAAACATATGTAACCCTTTGTTTCATATACAAACCTGTTAAAAGATAAAATATGCAGTACTTTCTGCATTCTGTTTAGTTATACATGAAAGCTTTTTAATAATGTTCACCATGGAAGTTTAATTTTGTTACTAGATTTCTCTCTGGTCTTGGTTCCAGCCATTTCAGTAAAATGAAGAAGCAATCCCCATCGTTCAGCAGGCAGGGCTGAGGACTGCTGGCAATCTATAACCCAGAAGTTTTCATTATGACCTCACTCTTTACTAGTTTCCACCAGTTGCTTTTTTTTTTTTTTAAAGATGAACCTAAATTGGTATTTTGAGCAATAATAATACCACTATACAGTAAAATTTCTTGAACACTATCAAAGAATCGAAAACATATACCCACAAACCAGAAAATACCCTATTTACTGGACGTAGTGATTTCTTACAACTGCTTTCGCCTCTCCCAACTGGGTCATATTTCCTTAGGTGATAGAAGCACAAGATAGATTTTTAATTCCTGCGCTATTTTAATTTTTCTTCTGCTATATTTGAAACACTGCATGTGCTACATGCAGGGGATTTGCCTTATCACAGTTTATTCCATTGTTAGTACCTGTATTATCATTCTTACTGGGGAAATGACATTAAGAAATCCTCCAAAAAGGAAAATTCACCCAGAACTCTTCAGTTGCAACTAGAAGAATTACACGGTCATGTTCTGGGTGTACCAATATCAACAAGGCATGGTTTTAGACTGACTACAGAGTTAGGCTGCAAAAGTAAATCCACTAAACAGGGAATAAACTGAGCCTGATTGAGGTTCAAAGCTCATTGCAGAAATAATCGGTTGAGACTGCTTTAATTGCCCTGGCTCAATGCTAGAAATTCTGGGAATTGTCATTTTGTGTGACATTTAGCCTTCTGTCAGAGAGCTCTGGTGCCACAATAAACTACAATTCCCAGGATTCCCTAGCACTGATCCAGGGCAATTAAAACGGTCGCAAACTGGATTATTTCTGCAGTGTGTTTTGGACCTGAGTGGGATGCGTTTCTGAGCAGACATGTATAGGCCTTCATGGTTAGTGGTGAATGTTAATGAAAATACAAAGTAGATCCAACCACCAAGTATCTTGGAATTTGAACACCCTTTTCTGATTTCAACTACTACAGTTACATCTCTCTTCCACATCTTTTCAACACATGAGAAAACCATTTTAAAATAAGTGACCCATCTGGATAGAAGCCAAATGAAACACAATTTGTCCTTCTTTCCTTTCAATTTTTCAATACTGTGCTTCAGGATACTTCTATTTTCAAAATAAGATCACAATAAGCTTCATTGATTGTGGAATTCTTATCTACTACAGCCCTCCCAGAAGAATTTCGATGCAATGACATCAGGCTCCACACCATCATCAAGTTTATACCTTTATCAGGTCAAAAAAGCCATATAATTAACTAGTAAAATTAATTTAGAGCCATTGGGGCATAGCGGCTTGAGCGCTGGACTATGATTCTGGAAACCAGGGTTCAAATCCCCACTCAGCCATAGAAACTGACTGGGTGGCCTTGGGCAAGTCACACTCTCTCAGACTCAGAGGATGGCAATGGCAAACCCCCTCTGAAGCAACTTGAAAAGAAAACCCTAGGTTTGCCTAAGATTGACAACAACAAAATTAATCACATAAGAAGTAACTCACAATGATGTAATTTAGACTTACTCATAAATTAATACATGCTATTATCACCTTGATCTGCATCTAAGTATCAGAAGTTGAGGTATCAAATACAGTACTCATAAGGGCTAGAGCTGACAAATCATTAGCTTTTGAATTGGAAGACACTTCTTTTACAAGGTCTGTAAATAATCAAACCAACTAGTAAAGCAATTTAGCAAGAAGTTAAAAACTTGAGGTTATACCATTTTGTTTAATTTATTCATTCTTCCAGAGCTTTCATCTATCAAGAGGTCTATATTTAAATTTCTAATTTCTGAAAGATCACTCGTAGTATCATACTCATATTCCCCACAATTAAAAATAGATTATAATTGAGAAATACATTTTTATCTATTTAGCCCAGCAATCTCTTAAACCTTGAAGAAGTTAAAAAGTAAAAGACAATAGGTCTATTGCACACTGGAACCATTTTATGACCTGCAGTCCAAACCATGTTTTACATGGAAACAAATTTCAATCAGTTACAGAGGAACTATAACAAAAACACCTTACTGATTTTAATAATTGGTTTAAATAAGAGGATCGCCTTTTTTTTTCTTTTTTTTTTTCTTTTTTTTTTGCACCTTGCACGCCAACCAAAATTCTCAGATGGTCAGAAAAAAGACGATTCGGTGAAACCGGACAATGCAACAATCTTAAGACAAATGAAGGTATGTGACACATGGGAGAAGGTGGGCTCTTCTGACACATTAGGCAACTCCTTAGATTTTATCAGAAAATAATAAAAGTAGAAGCAGAGAAGAGCTAGAATTTACAACAGACACAAAATAGGAAGAATTCAAAGA
>CM034701.1:387269417-387283172 GCA_020142125.1 Phrynosoma platyrhinos
GCGTATCAGCCGAAGCTGATAACAGGCGCTCCTGACCGTCGCATGAATGACCTTCAAAGAATGATTTATGAACTGACAAATTGATTGATTGATGACCTGTCAAAATGATGGGCATGCCTCTCCCCTGAAAATGCTAAGGCAGGACATCTGTGTCATGTGACCCCCCTCCCCTGGCCTAGCCCCCTTGAGGCCATGTGACCCCTCAAAGACCACACCTCACCACTCCCTGACCAATGAGAACTGCTTTTGGTCCCCTATGAACCACGTGTTCCAGACTGGCTAATCGTGCTAGATTTCCCATGTGCTCCAATTGGCCCTTGAGATCACACAAACCCTGACCAATAGTTTGGGTCCCATGAGAGTCACGTGGACCAAGCCAACCAATTGAAGGTTGGCTGCAGAAAGCTCTATTCCGTAGAGAGAAGCTGCCATTTTATGTATGCCCAGACACATTCTGCGGAGGCAATATGGAAGTGCTGAGCACTCCTCAGAGGCTGGCAGGCTCTTCTACTACCAGGAGAATAAAATCCACAAAGATAACATCCTGGCCAAGTTATAATGGGCTTGTTGGTTTTTCTAACCCTCTCGTACCATTGAATATTCAACCTAAAAAGGAATCTAAAGAGCCTGAAAAGATAGGCCCAACACCCATGAATATGAATTTCATTGATGAGGCCTCAGAGCTCAAGTGTGATTGTGGTTGCAATTTAAAATGTGTTCTCCAGAAGCGGGGGAAGAAGGAAGTGCCTGACACTCCTCAGAGCTCAGATGAATCAGATGGCACAGACCTTTTGAAACCTGCCACTCAGATGGAAGAGGTAATGGAAGAAGGAGATCATGACCCACCACAGCCCTCAGAAGAACCTCTGAATGAGAGCATGGATACTAATTTAGGGTATGTTAGTGGGTTGGTTATCAATTAGGAGATGAGTGTGTTGTTTTACAAAAGAAAAAGAATAAAGTGCTTCTTATTTCTTTTTTATTGACTTAGGATGAAGACCTGCAGGCAGATGGTGCTGAGAACCAACCAGGCAAGAGTGCACAGCCTATAAATGTTTTCCCCATTTCTAAGGTGCAGATATATTTCTAATCTTTCCACCAATACAAAGTTGTTTATTTTACATGTGTGTGTTCATACTTACATTAGTGAGTGAAAAAATTGAAGTGATATATATTATTCACTGGGGAAGACTGGGAGCTTTGGAGGTGTGAATGCCCTACTTCAGGAAGCCAAAATGCAGAACAAAACTCTTAAGAGAGAGGTGGTGTCCCAATGGCTTTCTGGCCAAGATGCCTATACAACACACAGACCTGCCAAATGCATTTTAAAAGAAACAAGACTGTTGTATCTAAAGTGGATTCTCAATGGCAGGCTGATCTAGTTGATATGCAACAATTTTCTAAGTATAACAGAGGCTACAAGTACATTTTAACAGTAATAGATATTCTGTCTAAATTTGCCTGGGCTTTGGCTTTAAAGGACAAAACTGGTAGAGAAGTGTCCAGGTCTCTTAACACTATTTTTACCCAAAATGGAAGAAAGCCTGACAAATTAGAAACAGATTGTGGCTGTGAATTTCTAAACAAAGCTGTGAGTAGCCTATTAAAACATGGAGTTCACCATTTTGTCACTAGTAATGAAGTTAAAGCAGGGGCTGTGGAGCGATTCAATAAAACTAAAAACAAACATTTGGAGGTATTTCACAGCTAAAACTACTTTCACCTGTATTGATGTACTTCCACTATTTCTAAAAAGTTATAACCAAAGTTTTCATTGAACAATCAAAGCTAGGCCTGCAGGGTCAATGTGTAGTGCAGGGGTAGGCAACCTTTCCCCTTTAAGGGCCGAGGGACTTCATCTCCCAGAAGCCTCAGCCATGTTGGCCAATAGTCCCATGTTGGCCAATATCTCCTGGGATTCTGGGAGTTGAAGTCCCTCGGCCCTTAAAGGAGACAGGTTGCCTACCCCTGGTGTAGTGTGAAAGGGACCCTCATGTACCTTGCCAGTGATACAAGATGGTAGAAGGTTGCTGAGTTGGTAGAATGGACTGCATCATATCTGACTGCAATCCCCAGTTTTCCCTGCATTCCACTCCTCAAGCAGCGCAACAGCCAGAAGCCTGGGCTAGAACCTCTATTCATGTGTGCTACTTTTTAAAGCAGGGGTAGGCAACCTTTCCCCTTTAAGGGCCGAGGGACTTCAGTTCCCAGAATTCCAGGAGCTATTGGCCAACATGGGACTATTGGCCAACATGGCTGAGGCTTCTGGGAGCTGAAGTCCCTCGGCCCTTAAAGGGGAAAGGTTGCCTACCCCTGTTTTAAAGTGTTATTTACGGAGTGTTTTTAGCATGGATGATCACCTCAAGATGGTGTCCTCCTATTCTTGGTCTCAAGTGATACAATCCAGTGTGTGTTTGTATGTGCCTTCAAGTTGCCTGTCAATGGCAACTCCGTTAATTTAATAGGGTTTTCTTAGAGAAGAAATACTCTTAGGAGTTTATCACACAGGGAGCCCTGTGCAGAAATGGTACTTTAAAGAGAAAAAAAGTAAAAGCGGAAGCAATTTATCAACAGGATTTCTCAGTGTGATAAACTCCAGCGCTGTTAAAAGGAGGTTAATCCAAATGGAAATTAGACAAAAACTGCTTTTTACTTTCGGAATCTTCTGAAAGTAAAAAGAAGCACTTTTTGTCTAATTTCCATTCAGATTAACCACCTTTTAACAGCGACGTCGTCTGAAAAAACACCTTTTGCGGGTTTTGTTTAATTTAAAGCCCCATTTCCGCATGGGATTCCCCCCATGTGAAAAACTCCTTAGGTAGTTTTGCCAGTTCCTTTCTCTGAAATATAGGCTACAGCACCTGGTATTTGTTGGCTGTCTCCCATGCCTCCAAGTTCAGATGGTACCTTTAGAGTATTTAGGCAAGATCCTACAATATTTCACAGATCAATTGTGATGAAGCAACATCAGAATGTGGTCAGGATGGCGAAAAGTATTAAATGAGAAGGGACTACTTTTGTGAAAAACATAATGAAATCCTGTAAAGGAAAACAGTAGCTCCAAAGAAGCTGCTTTCATCAGGTTTCATCAGCACATTATATACAAGGTGAATGTCCCTTATCCAGAATTCTCAAATCCAAAATACTCCAAAATCCAAAGTTGTTCACATGGATGGCTGAGATAGTGACACCTTTGCTTTCTGGTGGTTCAGTGTACACAATCTTTGTTTCATGCACAAAATTATTATGTATATAATATTATGTATAAAACTCTCTTCAGACTATGTGTATAAAGTATATATGATACCTAAATTAATTTTATGTTTAGACTTGGGGCCCATCTCCAAGGTATCTTACTATGTATATGCAAATATTCCAAAATCCAAAAGAATCCAAAATCCAAAACATTCTCATCCCAAACAATTCAGATAAGGGAGACTCAACCTGTACAGGAAAAATGAATGAAAGCAATTTGTGCAACAGAACTGGTTCAAAAAATATTTTATTCTCTCCTCCTCCCCCAAAATAGACATTTTCACACAACACAAATACAGCACTATGGTTCCAATTCAGCTGCCATGGCTGCATCCTGTGGAATCCTGGGATGTGTAGTTTGAGGAGGCACTATAGTTCTTTGGCAGAGAATTCTAAATACATGAAACTATAAAACCCAGGATTTCATAGGGTGCACCTAGTCTTCTGTAATGATTTCCTCTCTTTGCAGTTTTTCCTACCAGCAGCTTCCTGCATGCACAGGTTTCACTGCAAAGGAGTACAGATGCTTGAAATGAACCAGTAATTTGGGGACATTTTAAAAACATGTTTTTTTTTCTGTTGATGTTTTTCTTTGCCCTTTTGTAATTTTTCCGGCATGCAATTTTTTTCAAGTTGCTTGTAGCAAAGAATATTTACATTTAAACAATGTTTTTTCCACTGCCCAAGAACTGTGTTATTAAAGAAGACAAAGGATGAACCATTAAGAAGTGACAAATAAATTAAGAGGTAACACGTCAGAGGAGCCAGATGGCATTAAGCCGGTTGTACTTAAAGGAACTCAGGTGTGAAATTGTTGAACTATTAACAAAAATAGGCAATTTATCATTCACTCAGCCTTCTTTCTAGGGGAGTACAGTCAAATTAACATAAAGATGTTATTTTTAAAAACAAATGGAATTGGGATTAGTGACTGATCCTGGATGTGCCAGTGTTGGTAAACTAATTTATTTTAGATAAACAGGGATAGATTATGCATGTTAGAATAATCAGATATGGTGGGGAAAGAGATTTTACTGAAAAATAGCCACCACAGTTCCACTAACTATTAGGCTATCAATGTGCATAACACTTTAGAGTGTAAAAAGACAGATTTGTGCCCCAAGGAACTTGAAATCTAACTTTTGATAGTGGAAGATGACAGAGGAAAGGAAGGGAAATTATGGCAGGAGAAAGCAAGGCTGATGCCCTGTGTCAGTCAATAGGCAAGAGATGTGACCAGCATTTAAAATAATATTTATGATCTTTTCCTGTAACCTAAGAAGGGAACTATTGTAGGGAGCCTTGCAACTTATTTCTCTTTATCTTGAAGGGATTATATGTAATCAAACCACCTAACATCTCTTGTGTTCTATTGGCCAATGATAGAAGAGATGGTAGACGCTAGCATCCCTTCTTTTTGGTCCTACAGAGATAGGAAAAATTGCTTTTTGGACTGAGAGAGTCTGGGAGTTGTAATGGCTGAGATCCTAAGGTAAACAGGGAGTAACTATACACTCAGAGAGTTACACAATGGTTATGGAATGCTGCCTTCTTGGTGAAATTGCACAAGTGAACATGCAACAAAAAGTACATGGCCATTTGTGCATGCAATACACAATATGCCCAGCTTTCTAATCTAAAATGACTTTAATAGATTAGAAAGATGGGCCAAAGCTAACAAAATGAATTTCAACAGGGAGGAATGTAAGGTACTGCACTTAGGGCAAGAAAATGAAATGCATAGATATAAGATGGATAGATATACACGTGAAAGGGATCTAGGAGTCCTAGTAGATCACAAGTTGAACATGAGTCAACAGTGTGATGCGGCAGCTAAAAAGGTCAATGCAATTCTAGACTGCATCAATAGAAGCATAATGTCTAGATCAAGAGAAGTTATAGTGCCACTGTATTCTGCTTTGGTCAGGCCCCACCTGGAATACTGTGTCCAGTTCTGGGCACAATTCAAAAAGGAACTGGAGTGTGTCCAAAGGAGGGTGACTAAAATGGTAAAGGGTCTCGAAACCATGCCCTGAAGAGAGAGTTAGGGAGCTGGGTATGTTTAGCCTGGAGAAGAGACGGTTGAGACGACCCAGAATAAATGGATGCAAGCTACAGGAAAAGAGATTCCACCTCAACATTAGGAAGAATTTCCTGATAGCGAGAGTTGTTTGACAGTAGAACACATTCCCTCGGAACGTGGTGGAATCTCCTTCTTTGCAGGTTTTTAAACAGAGGCTGGATGGCTATCTGTCGGGAATGCCTTGATTGAGAGTTTCTGGCAGAGGGTTGGACAGGATGGCCTTTGTGGTCTTCCAACTCTATGATTCTATGTATGTACAAAAGTACACTTCTCATGACAATAGTACCACATGCACAACTCTATTCTATAACCTTGAACAGCACACAGAGATATTTCAGTTAGAAAAGCCTGATGATGCTTTTTTTTTTTTTTTTTTACACAAAGGCTTTTTAATGCCTGGCCTAGCTCCCATTTTTCTTCCTCATCCTCTGTCTAGCTGCATTTTTTAATTTAATTTAATTTTTAGCACCATTGGCATTGAGGATGGTGAAAAAGTTGGAGAAACAAACTTTGGGCATTGAATTGCATGCAATGAACAACACTTGAGCGTATCTGCAGTAAACCATGCAATAAACAAGGCTTGAGCCAGTCCTACTGTAGCCACTGATTTTATCCAGTTTGTGCACCTGCTATGGTTGGGGTTATTTTAAATAGTTTAATTGGTTATTTATTTACTTATTGGATTTATATCCCATCTTTCTCTCCAAATGGGATTCAAGGTGGCTAGGGTTGCCATGGGTTGAGATCGACACAAAGGCAGTTAACAACAACAAATATTTATATTGTGATGTTTTGAATAATATATATATATATATATATAAAAAAAATCTTTAAAACTTATTGTAGTTATGGGGGGCAAGGACATTGCCCCTCCAAATAAGAACTTCGTGCCCTCCTACAATTTTTTCCTCCAGTCCCAAAATTTCTATCACTGTAAAGACATTGAAAATCGTTCACACTTTACTAGCTTTCATATTTTCTGTTTGCATTTTCTTAGTAACTTTGCCTGTGTTTTTTCTTTGGATCCCTAAAATGCACTCACTCATAGACATTTGAAATACTAAACTGACGTTTTAAGTTATTGCAAAGCTAGAAATGTGAAGACTTAAAGAAATTTTAATGGGCGTGTGTGTAAGGTAATGCTATCATTTTTCCTCCCCAGGTAGTTACACCCAAGATTGATTTCCTTGTATATAGAGTGAGACATGAGATCCAGTGTAGTTTGAATGTTGGACTAGGACTTGTGGAAACAAGGATTCAAATCCCCGCTTGGCCATGGAAACCCACTGGGTGACCTTGAGCAAGTCCCACTCTCTCAGCCTCAAAGGAAAGTCAAGGCAAACCCCTTCTGAACAAACCTTACCAAGAAAGTCTTGTGATAACCTGCCTTAGGGTAAGTCAGAAAGGACTTGAGGACACACAACAGCAACAACATAAATATTTAAATAAATGCATAGTTATGCATATGAGTTTAGCATATGTGAAAAGAGCATGGGTCAAATTATTAAGATTTGTGGAACCTGTATACCGTAAGAGGGCTGAAAATTAACTTCTGTTGCAATCTGAAGTTGCAAAGTATGTGTCTTCTTCTGTATGAAACATGGAGGTCTCCCAAGTACAATATGCTGAGGCCAGCCTGTAGGAATTGGTATAATTCTCTACAGACCACTATTTTATATTAGTCTTGTATATGCACTATCTGATAAACACCTTCCATCTTATCTCACGAATATATAGCCAGCCTCCAAGTGACTGGTAAAGTTGATTTCCCTTTTGTGAGCTTGTCTGCTTTCATGCAAGACTTTCCCTTGGACTCATAGACACAAAAGACAGGAATTAAAGCAAAGGAAAGTTTGGAAGAAAGGTGATGCTGAAGAGCTCTAGGTTAGTTCTCGGTGGGACAGCCAAACTTTGGAGATGAAAGAAGCCCATCCTTAAACAATTTCAGGGAAGTGACTGGAAGACAGAATCAGGGGGATCCGTTTACAAAGCTGAGGAGCATGGGAGCATGGGGAGTTAAGCCACACATGTATGGCCCCTTCATTCCAGTAAATGGCTTGCTAGATGACAAGATGTACTGGATAGGTAATAATAATAATAAGGTAGTGGGCAGATTTGAGACAAAGTGTCATCAGTATTAGAGTCATTGTGGTCTAGTGGTTTGAGCATTGGACTTTGGAGATTAGGGTTCCAATCCCTGCTTGGCCATGGAAACTACTGGGTAACCTTGGCCAACTCACATTCTCTCAGCCTCAGAGGAAGGCAAAGACAAACCCTCTCTGAACAAAGCTTGCCAGAAAATCCTGCGATAGTCACTTTAGTGTTGTCATAGGTTGGAAAAGAAGGCACACAGCAACAATAATCAATGTATGGCTTTCTCATGTGTTTGAGGCAGAGAGATCACCAAGAAAAATTAGCTTATCTGTACAAGATTTTGTTTTGGCCTGTCTGAAAGACTGGGGGTGTAGTTTGATAGCCCTGGATCCTTTCCTATCACTGGAGGTCTAGGTGGCCACAGTGATCTGGAGTAGCTATTATTAGCTTCAGTGGTGTCTCAACAATAGCTTTATCACTTGATAAGCTTATGATTTTCATGGATAATGCACAATGTGTGGGTCTGGTCCAGAACCAGCAGCTACTCATAATGTGCTGGAAGTACTGTTCAGTCTCCCAATTGGATACTGAGTTGTCAAAGACTTGTATCTCTTGGGACTGGCATGGTGGTGTAGTGGTGTAGGACTAGGACTCTGGAAATTGGGATTTCATTCCCCACTTGGTTATGGAAACTTGCTGGGTAACCACAGAATGCAAAGATATAGCCCTATCTGTAGAATCAGTACGTTCTGGACCAGACCCACACATTGTAACCATAGAATGCAAAGATATAGGCGTGGTAGTCTGTGGAATCAGTACATAGAGAGATCTTGTAGCACCTCTGAGACTAACTGAAAGACATTGGCACCATGTGCTTTTGGAGATTAAGCCTACTTCCTCAGATGCATTTGGGGAAATAGATTTGTCTTCAAAAGCTCATGCTGCCAACTTCTTTCTTTCAGTTAGTCTCAAAGATGCTACAAGATCTCTTTACATACTCAGCCCAGAAAATTGCAGTGATGGCTTCCCTCCCTTCATATGCCCAGTTCACTTCTCCAATGCTCAGTGGAGGCCCTTTTGTTTTCACAACCTATATAATGCTGTCTGACCTTCTTGCTGGTAAGGAACCAACCTTTGGAACTCTCTTGACTAGAGGAACAGAAGCCATGTTCAACTTCAGATGTTATCTGCTTACTTGGGCTGCTGCCACACTGCAGATGTCACTGCAGGGACACCAGTTTAATAGTAATGGTAATAATAATAATTTTATTTATACCCCGCCCCTGTCAAACAATCAGTTTAACTGTGATCCTATAAAATCTTGGGATTTATAGTTTGCTGGGGCACCAGAATTCTGTGATAGAGCAGGCTAAGTATCTCACAAAATTACAAATCCTAGAATTCCATGGCATTGAGCCATGGCAGTTAAAATGGTGTCAATTGCATTAATTCTGCTGTTTCCCCAGTAATTGTTTCCACTGATCTCTTTATATACTGATTGTTGAAGAGACCTGTTTTCAATTAATGTTTTTACAAAGTTTTACATTATTAGGTGGAATCCTGTTGGTATCTTATTTGTTGTTAACTGCCCTTGAATCTATCTCGACTCATGATGACCCTATGGATGAGACATCTCCAAGACCCTCTGTCCTCCACTGCTTTGCTTAATTCCTGCAAATATATACCAGTGACCATTCATCTGGCATGTGGCCTTCTTCTCTTCCTACCTCCCTCCACCTTTACCAACATTATTGTCTTGAAGAGTCCTCCCTTCTCATGATGTATCCGAAGTACGAGAGCCTGTTTGGTCATCTTGGCTTTCAGGGAGGTTTCCGGCTTGATCTGCTTTAGGACCCATTTGTTTGTCCTTTGTTTGGCTGTCCATGGGATCCTCAGCACTCTTCTCCAGCACATCTCAAATGAATTGATTTTCTTCCTATCATCTTTAACTGTCCAGCTCTCACACCCATACATGGTAATAGAGAATACGACTTATATGATTGTAACTTTTGTGTTCAGTTGCATATCTTTGCATTTTAGAATCTTTTCTAGTTCTTTCATAGCCAGTTTCCCCATTCTTAGTTTTCTTCTGATTTCCTGACTGCAGTCCTGTTTCTATCAATGTTTGATCCCAAGTATGGGAATTCTTTTACTATTTCTATTTCTACACTGTCTAGGTTGAACTTGTAAAGGTCCTCGGTGGTCATTATTTTTGTTTTCTTTATGTTCAACATTAAGCCTGCCTTTTCACTTTCTTCTTAGATCTTCCTTTTAGTAGGTGTTCCAGGTCTGTGAGGTTTTCTGCTACTACTATGGTGTCATCAGCATCTTAGATTGTTGATATTCCTTCCTCCTATTTTCACTCCTTCTCCTTCTGTGTCCAAGCCTGCTTTTATAATATGTTCTGCATACAAGTTGAACAGATAGGGTGAAAGGATATAGCCCTGTCTGACCCCTTTGCCAATTGGGAACCATTCTGTTTCTCCATGTTCTGTTCTGACAGTAGCCTCTTGTCCTGAGTACAAATTCCTCATCAGAATTATAAGATGTGTTGGCACTCTCATGCCTAGATATTATAATAAGGTGAGAAAAGCATAGCATCCCAAACATTGCTGGATTGCACCTCCCAGCCTTCCTTATTACTGGCTAGGGGTGATGGAAGCTGCAATCTAGCAGCTTCTGGGAGGTTGAACTTTACTGACCACTGTACTAGTGATGGCTTTGTTTGCAGACAGGTGGGCTAAACTGGTTCTCGATCAGAAGGGTTGGACCTAGACTCAAACAATGACTTATGGAAGCCTGAGACAAGTCTTTTAAAGATATGGTCTACTAACCCCAAAGCCTCCTGGGTGGACTGAATATCCTTTCAGGCAAAGTGCTAGACTCTTCTTGACCAATGATTACTGATAAATTTGCTACATGAGTCCATGTAAGAAGTCCCTGCAGTTTGTCTCTTAACCAAAGAAGGCAAATTTCAATTTACACTAAAAAACAAACAAAGGCATTTCACTGGTCAAGACTCTTACACTCTTCTATGTGGGCTGCAGAGATTCCTGGGAAGTTGGCTGAAGACAGAAAGGCAAAACAAATAATCAGCACTGAATAATCTGGAATTAAGTTCCCAATTTCTTGTCAGACGCATATACTTAAATGCAAAGGATAACCCAGAGAGGATATAGAGACATTAATGTTCTCTTGTGAAATTTTACCAGATCTAGC
Source organism: Phrynosoma platyrhinos (assembly GCA_020142125.1). Taxonomy (NCBI): domain Eukaryota; kingdom Metazoa; phylum Chordata; class Lepidosauria; order Squamata; family Phrynosomatidae; genus Phrynosoma; species Phrynosoma platyrhinos. The sequence continues at coordinate 387,280,069 of CM034701.1, forward strand.
AGAGCTTTGCACTGGACAAAGGCAGAGGGAGAAGAATTGGACATTGACTAGTGTCTTAAATCTAATAAAATCAGTACAATTTCCAAAATGCTGGCGAATGTGCTCAGTGCATTTATGGAAATTCTCCATTATCTCACACAAAATACAGTTGTCAGTCTTTATTTCCCACTATACTAATTTAATTTGCTCACTGCCATACTTCTTTCATCCTCCGTCTGCTTCACACCTACCTCTGTAGGCTGCACAAAAAGCTTTCATTGGAAATGACAGTTGACATAACTTTGTGATCTTAATCTAGAATTAGTAACTTATAGCTTGAGATATTAATAGTACTCAAATTCAGTGTGTTATTCTTCTTAGACAAGCACTGCATAAAGGATATCCAACTAAAATTCTGGGTGTGTAACAAAGGCACAATACAACTATTTAATTATGATATTCAAATTTTATATAAAAAGATTCACACTAAGCATCTATCCTCATTTCCTTTAACAACGGCACATGAATATTGAATTAAAAAAAAAAAAAATCAGTGTGTCCAAGGACTGTAGGCAACATGGATGCCAACTGCCCAAGAAAAAAACAAAAACAAACCCAAGACAAACGAAGTTGGAGTCTGATGTACACAAGAGAAAATGCTGGACAAATGTTAAGTGAACATTAATATTTTGTTCGCTTTTTTTCATCATACTATCAACTGCTTGAGAAGAGCAACAAAAAAAGTTAAAATGCTGGACAAGCCATATATGTGTGAAAACCTAAGTTTAAAGAACAGATTTGCTGAGTAACTACTGCAACCTACGCTGCTTGCAGAAGTCTCACAGCCACTGTGGAAACATCTGCCAGATGCAGATCCTTGCATGTCTTCACAGCATTTTCTCTCTCCTACTCTACTTTTTATATACTCGATTTTTAAGATGATCAGAGCATTCCAATAAAAGAATAAAGCCAAGAAAAGGAAAATAAATGTAAACCAAGTTTATTTTGCTTTTTAAGTAGTGTTCTTAAAGCACTACAGCATGGTAAACAATGTAAATTAGTAGAAGTCATCTCAAAAGCCAGAGTTCTTCTTTAATGAGCTTGTTAAAAAGATGCAGCCTATTCTAACAGGATAAATATTTTAACCATTTCACTTCGAGTTAATGAAGGCTCACAAATGAGCAACACTCCTCATTGAGGAAAACAAAAAGCTGTTGTCGACAAAGCGACAGCACACACACAAAAACAAAAGAACTGTGTAAAAATAACTAACTGTACTGTGTTCCCATACTCTTTTTTTTTCCAAGTTGCTTTACAATGGGATGATATGCACATGATCTTGCTGCAGACTTGCCATATGACTTGCAAATATCGGTTGCCTAGCCTAGCCATTAGCCCAAAAACTGCTCATATTTGATGATGCAGCACTTGTCCTCCTATCCCTAACAATTATCTGATGGATTTACATATTACCCTTTTTCTTCTAGACTGCAGGGCAGCCTAGAGAGAAGGTGATCCCTAATTTTAAAAAAATCTCTGTTCTAACTGGGAAAATGTATAATTCTGCAATAGACTTTACAAGTTATATGTTTTGCCTCTTTTACTCTTAGCCACAAAATGGGCATGAAGTGTTCTGTTTTTAAAATGCCTTAATTTTCAACTTCATGCAAATCTAAATAAAGATGACCAAAAACAAAAAGCTTAAACAATGGAAGGATATTTCACAGAAAATTTCTTATACAAAAACACATAAGAAAAAAGGGCCACTAGGTGACATCTTAAATTTACAAATTGGCATCATTTTGGTCAAGAAATATCCAAGTCCTGTTTTCTTCTACAACAAAGCAGCTGCACAGAAAGAAAACAGCAAAACTGGTTATTTTTTTAATCACACATTTCCTCAGGAATTTCATGTGGATTAAGGATGCCAGGAACAGACATCTGAAGTTTGTGTTTCTCCTCCTGGGCCTGTCGAAGAGCTGTTTCTCTTTCTTCCAGGAATAAGTCAGACGTGTCTTCACCTGCAAATTCCTACAAAAATAAATTCAGAAAAGCCATTACATTCTAAAACATACAGCAAAGCATTCCAGAGGCTAGAGATCCCTCTAACTCTAAATTGCCAGGTTCTGAAACTGAAGCACATTAACTTAATTTTAAACAATAATTTGTTTTAAAAAGACAACCTGAATTAGCACAGCCCCCTCTTTTTCTGCCTTGGTATCCTGAATATAGATCCTAAACAACCCTACAATATTTTCTTTTTCTGGTTGGTGTGAGGAGGAATCCATACAGTAAGGGTTACTTACACAGACTGAGACAGGGAATCACATGATCTAAAGCTCTGTTGATATGTCTTCCCCTTTCACTTTCCTTCCCTCCTTTTGCCGGGAACAGGAATAACACTCAGAGCTCTCTATCACTTAGAACAGGGGTAGGCAACCTAAGGCCTGGGGGCCGGATGCGGCCCAAAGCGGCCTTTGGACCAGCCCCAGGGCGGTCCTGCCGCCGCCGCCCGCCATGATGATATTGATTATTGTTGTTATTACTTGTTCTTGGGGTTTTCTTGGCAAAATTCCCACAGGGGTTTTGCCATGGCTTTTCTGGGGCTGAGAGTGTGCGCATGCATATTTTTTTATTGTTTACATTTTTTTTAAAAAAAACACCTTATTTTTATATTTATTTATTTATTTATTAGCAAATCTATCATGGGGGGGGGTCTTCTGGGGTTGAGAGGGTGTGACTCACCCAAGATCACCCAGTAGGTTTTCATAACCAATTGGAGAATCAAATCCCACTCTCTAGAGTCCTAGTCCTACACTCAAACCACTACACGATGCTGCCCGTTTCCTTACTCTTGCTAATGGGACTACTAGAGAAGGCATTATGGACCCAACACTTCAATCCTCGGGTTTGTCCAAATCAAAGATTGAAAGTTCATATATAGATGGTTGTCTTCTCTACTTTTTTACTTTCATCTTTTTTTATTGTGTTAAAGCAGGGGTAGGCAACCTAAGGTTCGGGGCCCCCGAGGCCTTTGGACCAGCCTTAGGCCGGTCCTGCCACCGCCACCCGCCATGATGATATTATTGTTATTACTTGTTCTTGGGGCTTTCTTGGCAAAATCT
>CM034701.1:387283272-387294701 GCA_020142125.1 Phrynosoma platyrhinos
CTGGGGCTGAGAGAGTGTGCATGCATTTTTTTAAAAAAAATATTTTTAAAATTTTTAAAAATAAATTTATTTATTTATGGTGCTTCGGCCCCCTCAATTGTCTGAGGGACAGCAACCCAGCCCCCAGCTCAAAAAGGTTGCCTACCCCTGGACTAGGCTTTGAGTCTTGACTCTCCGGTTCGACTACAATAAAACTAAAATTATTTGTATGAGTACTATATTCAGTTGAAGAATCAATCCAAAATTTCAAGAAAAGGGTACAAGTACTGATTTCACAGAACTACCATGCCAATATGCTTATTGCAAGCTTTCAAAGCTCCACTTTTGTAACATCTTGTCTGATGAAGAAGCCAGTGGAGCTTCGAAAGCTTGCAACAAGCATATTGCATTTCAGTTGGCCAACAAAGGTATCACTGTTTGGTGGAATTTTGTTTGAATTTGCTAAATAGCCAATACAGCTACCCCTACACCAGTGTGCCTACATTGGAATCATCAGATCACACCCTCACATAACCAGTTGCAGGGCAGTCAATCCAACTGTGCATCCACTAGGTAAGGACCGCACCTATGGAATGTCCTAGGTAGCACAATTGTTTGCATAATAGTTTATGTCTGCATGACACGGCTTTTACAATTCTTAATACGATAGATACCCTGTTATGCAACCTCTGAGAAAGTTCAGCCACTAGAAATAACATTTATGCCAGAGTAAAGCCACAAGAGTATCCCAGTCTATGCTAGCCCAATAAGTATTTAAAGAGGAAATTCCAGACATACCTTTATCTGCACCAGGAAGTCCCTAAGGTGTTCCTTGAAAGCAGGAATATCCTGATTCAAACTGAAGAGTCCTGTTACAAACAGTTTAACCTGTGCACTAAGATTTTTTTTGGGGGGGGGGAAGGGGGGGAGAACCACACAAAAAGAGCCAGTTAATACCAACATAAATTGCACAAAAACAATCTCCTTAAACTTTTGGAATCAACCACACTTACTCTTGCAGATGAGGAAATGCAGATTTAAGGAGATTAGCAACATACTCCTGAATAAACATTTGGTTGTTCACTGGATTTCCAGGGTTTAGAGGAGTACTTATTTTTCCTTCTTCTACTAAGTTGAACATGTATGCAAGAATTGATGCATGCATCGTCAAACCTGGTCAGTGTAAACAAAGGGGAATAATATATTTAGACCTGGAACAGGCACTTCTTATTCACTGGAGCAAATGGCCGCCAGTACCCTCACCTCACTCTCCAACTCTTACCAGCAGTGTGAGACGTGTCCGTTACAACAGAGAAAATGTGTTGAAGAATGTCACAGAAGTAAGTCTGATAAAAACTCTGGGCAGCAGCTTCTTCTTGTGCAACATTTTGTAAAAGTGTATAAAGGATCTGAAGGCCTGGAAAAAAGTATGAAGTGAAGCTATTCAAAAATGTTACCTAGTGCCAGGAGAGGTACACATACAAAATACACACAAAAATCAGATACCTGATCTTGAACTCTACAGCTTCATTTTCAAGGAAGCCAAATCAGGAGATGTGATTACTGGAGTAGAAACTCCCAAGGGTATCCATGCAAATCAACTCTTTCTAACTCAATCATCTGACAAAATAATTCCCTGTAATTCTTAAGGGAAGCACACAAATTTAGGTAGACAGAGGCTGAGTGCCCCTCATCTAAAATGCTTGGGACCAGAAGTGTTCTGGATTTTGTTTTTTGGATTTTGAAATATATTTTGCATATACACACATAATGAGATACTTTGGAGATGGAACAAAATTCATTTATGTTTCATATAAACCTCATATACATAGCCTGAAGGTAATTTTATACAAAGTTTGTGTATACTGAACTATCAGAACTATCTTAGCCACCCATGAAAAAAGTTTTGGGTTTTCAGATTTCAGAATTCCAGATAAAGGAGATTCAACCTGTATACAGAAAATAGCCTCAGCTCTGCTACAGACACGACCCTATGTGTCAATTTGTTTTGGCCAGAGGGGGATAGTTATGTCAAACTATGTTACGTACATGAAAAATTAGAAAATTTCACCTGTATCTGCAACGTTTCTCATTGTGTGCTTGAAAGCCCAAATGATAGAATCCAGTACTAATTTGAACTGTGCAGGTGGAATGGCCAGGAACGCTGGGAAGCAATGAGAGTTTACAGCTTGAAGTAGTAAGAAAAAGTTTGTTCTGTGTTCAGGGTACTCTTCAAAGTCCTAATAGCAAGGAAGTGAGAAAAAAATACTCCTTTTTGTGCATGAATGGCAGAAAGAGAGCATAGTAAGTTTTTTAAAAATCCAAAAGAAGAATCAAAGAATCAAAGTACAATGCCACAACTGTACTACAATAGCCATATACTTCTGTTTAAGAGTCTTCAGCCCATTTTAAAAATAGCATCAGCAAAACACAAATCATGGTTTGGTATACAACATACAATACACTAGCACTCTATAATCCTGGACATCTGAAGGGCAAAGGAAAGGATACAAAAGCTCCTGCAGGATTTAGGAATGGATAGGAAGCCAGGGAAGGATTTAAAGATTGGAATCACAGAGTCAGAATGATGAGAGGTGCAATTTTAGAATAGATAGCAAGCCACACTGTCAAAGAAAATGGCAGAGAGGAATACCAAGGGAGGGAAAAAGGGACTTGGAGGTGTATTTTGCTTCTGGAGAATGTGACATTGGTTATTGGGTACGACAGGGTTACATTACCTTATTGATCATATTCAATGTGCATTCAAATACAGCATCAAATATCTGAGGTATTTCAGCAGTAATGTGTCCCCCCAATTTGTTTACTATAATGGCCATTGTACTAAGTACTTCAGGCTCCCTGGCGGCTGGAACATTCCTCTGGTAATCAATAAGAACTGCATCCAGCAAAGGGGGAACAAAATTTTCAGCTACCTGGAAAAAGAAACACAGCCATGTTTTAAAGAAAGATATGCTAAAAAACTAGATTCATGTGTGCACTTGTAATTCATTGAGGCTACTACAAGAGTTCACTTACCATCTGTGGATCATTGGATCTGCTCACCCAGCCAGAAATTAGTTTTAATGTTTCCCTTTTTACTGTTCTCATACTCCTAATCAGAGGTTGTTTTGTAACCATTTCACCTGGAAAAGTTTGATGCCAGTTATAATCTAGGAATATAGACTTTATAAAATGAAATTTGTTTAAAATATTCAAATGCTCTAAGTGTCCACAGTGGTTATGAAAAGACAACTTTTATCTCCAGAATCTAATCCTAAGGAAGTCATAACAACTTTTGTCACCTTAGGACAGAAGGTCATTAGGCTGATCTACTTGGGCAGAGTTCTATGTGAAGCCACAGAGACACCCCCCCCCTTCTTGGTCCCAACCAAATATGCTTGGTAGCAAAAGAGCCTTAATTGATAATCTTTGTAATTAGGAAATCCTAATGAATGGATAAATGAATTCCTATTGATAATTCTGGAAAGACTAAACTTAATTATTCAGATTATTAAAGAATTTAAGTGCAATATCTGTTTTGGGAATTATAAAACACCTTTCAACTTTAATCCCATAACTGGAGTGAAGGACTGGGTTTCAGGAATATGTATCTCCTCTCAGATACATATTCCCCTCTCTTTAACCCATGAAGGTTTTTGTTAGCACTAACCTTAACCACCCTTAAACACAGATCATTAGTCTTCAAACCATGATTAATGATGGTCAGTGACAAACACAGTTATCAATCAAGACAGTAGTTCTTACCATTTGCTTGAATGGCTGCAGAAATATTTTCACTTAGGCACTTGTAGACATTCAGCATATCCAAGTAGATTCTTCCCAGCTGAATTACAAATGGATGCCCAACAGCTTTACATGCTCTCACATTTGTTTTTAAGATGCTTCCCAACTGCTTAACTGTTTCAGAGTCCTTTAGAATATCAACGTTCTGTTGATACAAATGAATTAAGTTTACACATTTCTAGGCAAGCAAGGCAAATCTTTTGGTAATACTGCATAAGGACAGGTTGCTTACCTGTAAGAGTATTTCTTCGAGTGGTCATCTGTGAATTCACACAAATGGGTAATGACTGCGCATGCGCAGCAACTTCGGAACCTTCTGGAATCACTAGGCAGAATAAAAGTTGCAACTTTTGCCTGGGCTGGACTTAAGTTGCAACTTTTTGGCGGTAGCTCTGCCCATCCCTATATAGGACCTCCGTCAGTACCGCCCCCTTCAGTTCCGTGAGTATGCCGCCAGCTGTGAAGTGAACAGAAACAAATACATAAGCAGGCATGATGAGGGGAGGATGGGCGGGATTTGTGTGAATTCGCAGATGACCACTCGAAGAAATATTCTTACAGGTAAGCAACCTGTCCTTCTTCTTCGTGGTCTCTGCGAATCACACAAATGGGTAAGACTGACAAGCTTTGGTCCCTGGAGGCGGGCGTGTCCTGCCATAATAATACTAAGCATACGCATAACCCACCACAGTAATAGCAAATAGCTATAATAAAATAGACAAGGAAATGTACATCACTCACTGTGCCCGGTATCGTGGCAGGCGATGACATGTCAGTGCGATGCCGACAGCAACACTGCCCTTCCAAAGGCTGCCTCACGTCTGGCTCTCGAGTCCATGCGATAGTGCTTGACAAAAGTCAAGGGTTGAGACCAGACTGCAGCCTTGCAAATTTCCTCCAGCGGCACTCCAGACAAGAAGGCGGAGGATGCAGCTACCGCTCGGGTGGAATGTGCCTTCACCCCAACAGGAGGTTCTTTGCCAGCAAGCTCGTAGCAAAAGTGAATGGTTGAAGCTACCCATTTAGAAAAACGCTGGGTAGAGACAGGGAGACCTTTCTTGGGTTCTCCATAACATAGGAAAAGACATTCAGAACGTCTGTAGGTCGCTGTTCTATCCACATAAAAAGCTAGGGCCCGACGAACATCCAGGAGGTGAAGCCGCCTCTCTTTACTAGTGGTCAGGCTCGGGGCCAGAGTCGGTAACACAATGTCCTGATTCAGATGAAAAACAGAGACCACCTTTGGCAAGAAAGTGATATCAGGTCTCATCACTACCTTGTCCTTATGAAATAGCAAGAAGGGAGGATCCACCCTGAGAGCACACAATTCACTCACCCTGCGAGCTGATGTAATCGCTACCAGAAAGGCCGTCTTCCAAGAGAGGAGTCTCAATTCTGTTGTAGCCAGGGGCTCAAACGGTGGCGAACAGAGTTTAGATAAGACAATACCGAGGTCCCTTCCCGGCGTCGGTGTCGACAGAGGTGGATGTAAGTTAGTGAGTCCTCTGAGGAAGGCCTTAACCAGAGGGTCCTTAAAAAGGGAAGGGGTTCCCTGAAACTGGAAACGGGAACAGATGGCTGCCAGGTAACATTTGATGGACTGCAGACCGAGGCCCTTATCCGCCAGAGACATAAAAAAGTCCAACATGATGTCGACGTCCGGGAGAAATGCCATGGATGCAGTGGAGTCCAGCTCGGCGCTGATGAATCTGCACCTTCGGGATGGAACTACGCAGGACTTCTCGAGATTGACTAGGAGTCCCAGAGAGTGAAGTAGGGACAGCGTGTAGTCGATGTCCTTCAGGACCTGTTCTTGGGATGGAGCTACCAGTAGCCAATCGTCCAGGTAAGGGTAGACACAAATGGCTCGCTGATGCAGGAAGACGATGCCCTTGGTGAAGACCCTCGGGCCGGTGCAAAGGCCGAAGGGTAGAACTCTGTAGCAGAACGCCTGGTCGTCCACAGCAAAGGCTAAGAAATGTCTGTGATCTTCCCGGATCCTGATGTGAAAATAGGCGTCCTTGAGGTCCAGGGTCGTCATCCAAACGTTTTCCTGCAGCAACGGCAAAATAGACGTCAGAGTTACCATACGAAAGCGCCTGTATGAAATACATTTATTCAGTTGGCGGAGATCGAGAATAGGTCTGAGACCACCATCCCTCTTCGGTACGGTAAAGTAGCGGGAGAAGAAGCAGAATGAATAGACTGAGGAGTCCACGGGCTCTATGGCGCCCTTGTCCAAAAGAGAGCGTACTTCATCGAGTAGGGTGTGGGAGGGGGGTGTAGACAAGAAAACCCCAGTACGGGGAAGTTCAGAAAACTCAAGGGCATAGCCATTAGCTACAATGGACAAGACCCATGAATCAGATGTAATTTGAGACCACGAGGTGGCAAAGGGTCTCAATCTATCCCCGAAGGGGCAGGGATTGGCGAAGCACGCTCCAACATATCAGAATTTTTTCTGTCTATCTCCATCTTTTTTCCTGTATTGTCGGAACCTCGACTGCGGGAAAGGACGCCGTCCCGATGAGGAGGAGGAATTGGACTGGAACCTCTGTCTCGGAGGCTCGGGCTGGAACGGTCTCTCGGTATAGAGAGCCCTCTGTTGGTACTGAGGATAGCCTGACCTGGTCGCTCCAAAGCGACGACGTTGATGTTGTGTGGAGGAAGACGTACATGTTTTTTGGTGGCCACCTTCATCTTGTACTTCTGATTTAGTTTGTCATCCGTGCTCTTATGGAAGAGGCCGGAGTCATCGAATGGAAGGTCTTCGATCATTGCTTTCGCAGTGGAGGTGAGGTCCGACGAATGCAGCCAAGCAAACCTTCTGAGGGCTATCGATCCCGCCACAAGCTTTGCAGAACAGTCCGCAGAATGTTGAGCCGAGACAATTTGTTGCTCTGCTACCGAATGGGCCTCCGACTGTAAGGCGACTGCCAAGGTCTTCTTGTCATCCGGCAGGTCCTCAAGGAGAGGCAGCATCCTCTCCATGATATGCTGCTGGTATGCTCCCATGCAGGCGGCATAGTTGGCCACCTTCATGTTCAGAACAGCAGCAGCATAGGACTTTTTTGCAAGTCCATTGATTTTCTTCCCATTCCTGTCTACAGGAGAAGAGAATTTGGAGGCCTGTGCCGTCTGGGCCCCTTCTACAATATCCGAGTTGGGTTTCGGATGCTCGAAAAGCCACGACGACTGGGAAGGGGCGATTCGATACAAATTCTCTATTTTCCTGGAAGTAGACGCCACGGAAGCTGGGGCCACCCAGGAGCGCTCCGCGATGTCCTGCAGAGATGGGAGGAAGCCGAGGGCCGGAGGAGTCGGGACCCTACCATGTACTCTCCTTTCCACCGAATCCTTTGGCTGGTGGTCCGAGCGTACCAGCTCGATATCCAATGCCTCTGCCATCCTGACGACTTGTTCGGTAAAGAACCTCACGTCATCGGTAGGCGAAGCCGGATGGTGTTCAACTAACGCCAAGGTAAGCTGCGGTGGAGCCGGAGACAGCGTTGGAGATGAGGAAGCTATGGAGAGTACAGAGGGCGATCTCGATTTTGAAGAGGTCTGGGACCGGGAGACGTCCCGACGGGATTAATGATACTTGGAAGGCAGACGTCTCGGAGGTGACAGAGCGGGATCGGGGCAGCCGCCGGGATGGAGAGCGGTGGCAATGCTTGACAACGGTCCGGAGAGGCTGTGACGATGTTGTTCGAGGCTGAGAATGAGGCCTCGGCGTGGCGGACCTAGAAGGAAGATCTCTTGGGTCAACATGCTGGAGAAACCTCCCGGTCAACGAGTCGAATATAAGGTCCGGGTTATCCCTCAGGATCTGGTCGGTCTCGGGATCGAGGAGAGCTTCGTCGGCCTTGGTCCCGAGATTAGCCGTATCCTTTGGTACAGCCGGAGTTCGCTCAGTCTCGCTCAATCATGTCCTCCCTGATCTCCCCTTCTGATTCTGAGTCGGAGATCGCAGCACGACGCGGAGGAGAGGTTGCCATCAAAGAGGGCGGGATGGAAACTGCCGATGAGGGCCCAGGGATCGGTGAGGGAGACTTAGAGTGCGGCAATACCGGCAGCTCGGTCTCCATTTCCAGGCGTTGCTTGGCTTTTTCAGGCCGGGTCCGCGGCTTCTTAGCAGCCTGATCTGCGGCCTTAGATGCCTCCTTTTCCAAAGAATGGCGCCTTTTTGAGGCCTTTATGTGAGGCTCCGGAGAACGGGCGCGTTCAGAGGCCTTTTTAGCTTGTTCCGCAGGTGCATCAGAGGCAGCCTTTGAAGTAGGCTTGGAGGCTGAACCACCGGCCGAGGCATCCGCTGAGGGGGCATCCATAGGAGGACGGAGGGCCTCCTCATATAGGGCTGCCTTGAGCCGCTTGTCTCTATTCTTCAAAGCCTGAGAGGTCATAGAGCGGCAATGAAGGCAGGCCTTCGGATTATGCCCCTGACCCAGGCACAGCAAGCACAGCGAGTGCGGGTCAGAATGGGGGATCTTATTGTTGCACTTAGGGCAGTTTTTAAACGACTTAGAAGCCATTGCGAGTGGTCGACGGTCCGAGGTCACCAGGAGCTAAATCAAGCCGAAGTCAAAAACGAGCCGAGGTCACCGGGATCAACACGAATAGAGGAGAAGCCAAGCCAAAATCCGAAAACAGTCCAAGGTCAAAAATGTGATTCCAAATTGAAGCGCTTGCTATAGAGTAAGAGAGGTTCCTCTGAAGCTGCTAACGTGGCGGATGAAAGGAACTGAAGGGGGCGATACCGACAGAGGTCCTATATAGGGATGGGCGGAGCTACCGCCAAAAAGTTGCAACTTAAGTCCAGCCCAGGCAAAAGTTGCAACTTTTATTCTGCCTAGTGATTCCAGAAGGTTCCGAAGTTGCTGCGCATGCGCAGTCATTACCCATTTGTGTGATTCGCAGAGACCACGAAGAAGAAATATTAACATGGTGATTGTTTATTCGCTGTAGGCAAATAAAACTACAGAACTATTTTACATAGCAATTGTTAACTCCCAAGGAGTTAACTCCAGGGAGAAAAATGTTCTACTATATTACAAACTGAGGGAAAATATATGCCTTGTGTGTTAATGGAATATAAATAGCTAACAAACTAAACAGAATTAATGAGCTAAAACTCAAAGAGGGGAAAATAAAGGTGGGATTCAGGTCTTCCTAAGGAAATTTGTTCTTTTGGGCAGAAACAAACCAAGCAGAAAGATGAGTTCAGCTTGTACATGACTGTGAACATCTTAAGTGGACTAATGTCTTTCAATATTTGAGCTACCAAGATATTTCTACTCTTGTGGATAGTGCATGTCAAATGAAAGACTGTAAATAAATCAAACAACATTTGCTGCTATGGTCTCGTTTCTGAGAATGATGTACTGTTTAATGTGATGTCAAAGGCTTTAATAGCTAGCTTCCATAGGTTTTTGTGGGTTTTTGAGGCTGTGAGGCCATGTTCTAGAAGAATGTGTTCCTGATGTTTTGCCTGCATCTGTGGCTGGCATCTTCAGAGAATGGTGGCATGGAGGTGTGTGGGGTATATATACTGTGTGACCCTTGGTTGAGAGGATTAGCATGTAAACCTGTGCATTGTTCTGTTGAGGCAAGACCTCTGGGTGGGAGGATATGCAAAGAGGAGTAGTGTCTATTTAATTAATGGTTCATTGTCTGCTGGAAATTAGCATGTAAATCTGTGTATTGTTCTGTTGGGGCAAGGCCTCAGGGTGGGAGAATATGCAACAGAGATTTACATGCGAATCCTCTCAACAAAGGGTCACACAGTATATATATCCCACACACCTCCATCCCACCATTCTCTGATGATGCCACCACAGATGCAGGCGAAACGTCAAGAATGCATTTTTCTAGAACACGGCCTCACAGCCTGAAAACCCCACAAAACCCAATGTACTGTTTGTTGCCTTACTTTTGTGGCCTGTTGAATTATGCTGTCCCATACTTGATTAGGCAGTAACATATACTTCTCTATCAAATGTTCTTGTACTGTCTGATCAGTCTGTGCACCAATCATGTATCCAACTGCTTCATAGAAAGTGTGCACCTATAATTGAAGAAAAACATACCAAAATAAATAAATAAATAAATAAATAATTTTGAGAAGAATAAGTCTACCAAATGTGCTAGGATAGAAATGCATTTCAAAATCCTTTTGTTCTTATGCTTTTCTTCGATTAACTCTTTCGCATTTAAAGATGTGAAGTAAATTTGCAAGTAAATGCAAACGTAGCCTTGTTCATCATGCACTAACTAATGCAAAATCTTTATTGCTATAATGCTTTTTGTGATGCAGTGTGAAGAAGCATAAATCACAAGCATCTCCCAAAGTGATAAATTCCTCCTTCAGAACATATTTACATAAAGACTACATTACAATGCAGCAAATATGCCATTTAAATAGCTGGTTAGTTACAAAGCCTATAGGAGTATTATGTGTAGAAGGGACTAGAAAGCAAACACTTGCAGCATGCCACAACTCTGTACTGTGCATATATATCCCACTTTCAAAAGATCCAAAGCTGTTCTTCTGTGATTGAAAGGACTTCATAAAATTTAGAGTAACATACCTGTTGTGGCTGAAGATCACAAATTATCGTATTAATATTGTTCAGGATCTCATCAATGAATGGCATAACCTCTCCCACCTGGACTTGAACAAAATGTCTGCGGCATTTCTGAGCTATTTTTATAAAAGTATCACAAGCCATATCCTGGACACCATCATGGGTTTCTAAAGAGAGGGTAGGAACAAAATTGTAGACACAAGAACTTCATTGTGTATATTTAGCAGTCAATTCTGTTTTGGGATTTTTCCAGAAAGTTTTCCCCTTTATCTTAACTGCAGATAAAGCTTTTTTCATTCTCTCTCTTTTTTTTTTTACATTTAAATGGTACATTAATAGTGTCTTACCAATTTCTGACAATATACAGAAACTTAGTTTCTTAAAGTTTATTTATGGTAAGATATTTAAGTATCAAACTATTTGAAGATTTCAGTGATAAGGAATACTTATTTACTAAAAACTAAATGAAACTCCAGTACAGTACCATGCATAAATTCAAACAGCTTGTTGACAACAGTCTTCAAAAATTTCCAGTGGGCTCTCAAAAACCTTGGATATTGCCCCACTATATACATTATATTGGATGCAATTATAGCTTTATTATCTTTCCCTCGCTTTTGTTCGCAGAGTCCCAAAAGGTCCTATAAAAGAAGGGGAAAATATATTTGAGTTGTGCAATTGAGAAGTTCTATATTTAGCTATGATAAGAAGTGTTAACAGCCCTTCATAGAAACATGCTCCTTTAGTTTTCAGAAATGCTGATTTATTAACTAAAGTTAAAGAAGGCACACAAGATACAAATACTCTTTTGAACATATGTAAGTTAGTGGGCATTACTTTGTGGCAATTTTCCAACTGAGCACAGCATGAAGGCAAACTTCTTGTTTGTTCTGCATTTTTTATTACTATAGCTCAGGGGTAGGCAACCTTTTTGATCTGGGGGCCGGGTTGCTGTCCCTCAGACAATTGGGGGCCGAAGCACCAAAAATAAATAAATAAAAATAAAAACATTTTTTAAAAAAATATTTAAAAATATGTATGCACACTCTCTCAGCCCCAGAA
>CM034701.1:387311363-387329876 GCA_020142125.1 Phrynosoma platyrhinos
CTGCTGGAACGAATTAATTTCGTAAGTAGAGGTACCACTGTATTTGATAAGGCTTCCCATGATATTTTGCTTAGCAAACGGACTAAATGTTTAATAGATGGAAACACCCTCAGATGGTTCTATAACTGTTTGGAAAATCGTGTTCAAAGAGTTGTCATTAATGGTTGTGCTTCAAAGGGCAAGGAGGTCTCGAGTACCTAGGGCAGACACTCTTCCATATTCTTATCAATTATTTAGATCAGGAGTAGGCAACCTTTCCCCTTTAAGGGCTGAGGGACTTCAGCTCCCAGAATCCCAGGAGCTATTGGCCAACATGGCTGAGGCTTCTGGGAGTTGAAGTCCCTTGGCCCTTAAAGGGGAAAGGTTGCCTACCCCTGATTTAGATGAAGGGAATCCTTATCAAATTTGCAGATGCAACACTGGGAAGGTAGCTAACACATTGGAGGATAGAAACAGAATTCAAAAGGACCCTGATAAACTAGCAGAGCTGAAATTAACAAAATGAAATTCTACAGACAAATTCTACATTTAGGCCACAAAAATGAAATGCACAGGTATAGAATGGTGGACACTTGATTCCACAGTACATGTGAAAAGGACCTTGGATTACAGTTGATCTCAAATTGAACATGAGCCAGTAGCATGAGGCTGCAGCAAGGAAGGCAAATGCTATTTCAGCCTGCATTAACAGAAGCGTAGTTTTCAAACTGAGAGAAGTGCTGCTATATTCTGTACTGGTCAGGCCTCATTTGGATTGTGTTTAGTTCTGGGCACCTCATTTTAGGAAAATAGGATATAGACAAGTTGAGGTGGATTCAGAAAAGGGTAACGAGAATTAAAAGAAGCATGGAGAACAGAAGTTATGAGGAATGGTTGAAGGAGAACATGTTCAGCTCGGTGAAGAGAAGACTAAGGGATGATATGATCACACACCTTAAATACCTCAAGTGCTATCACAAAGTGTAGACTTGACTCTGCTGTCTCAAGAGGGTTAAACTAGGTCTAATGGTTTTAACTTATCGGTTGGTATATCTAACCTCTATTTAAAAACCTTAAAGGAGACACTCCACCACACTCCAAGGCAACATATTACACTCTTGCACAGCCCTTAACATCCGAGTTTTTCCTCATGTTGGGGTGGAATCTCTTTTCCTGGCTATCATGTCACCTCAAGGGAACCAACTGTCTAGAGGTGTTGAGGTCTCCTTCTCTAGATGTATTCAAAAAAGAGGCCATGTAGCTACCTGTTGGGATGCTCTAGCTTGAGATCCTCCATTGAACAGGGGGTTGGATATAACCCATAGGGCCTCTTCTAACTCTAAGTGTTTCTACAGGAAAATACATGCAAGGGATCATGTCTGAACACACATTAATTTCTTTTATAAGGCTAAAAATGTAAGGTTTTCCTGTTTGTGATCAAGTTAGTTTTAACTACTCTGTATAGAGAGCCGCTAGAAATTTAGTGGATAGTTATTATATCCACTTCCACATGAAAGTGATAGCCATCAACGTGAATGTTGTTCAAATCAGATTAGATATATTCATGGAAAATAAGGCTATCAATAGGTACTGTGCAGCCTCTAGTGCCAGAGTCCTTATACTAGTTATTAGCGAAAATAAGAAGATGCTATCATCCTCATGCCATGCTCCTGGACTTTTAAGATGTATCAAGTTGGTTACTGTGAGAACAAAAATCCAGCATCAGTCTTTTTTGTTCTTTTCCTTCTTATTTTCCCTACACCCATCTTTTGTCAGGTTCCATTATTCCTAAAATTCCTCCTCACCTGCTTTTCTCTTCTCATTCATCTCCATTCATGTGCTCTCTCTCCCTCCACCTCCTTTCCTAACAATCACAAGAACTGTGTTTTATTAAGGTAACACCAGTGGGGGAAAGATAAGTGATTTAATAGGAAGGCTCGGGGGGTGGGGGGGGGGTGGGGGAATTTCTACAGTTCCTGCCTACAATCTCTACATTTCAGACAACCACAAATGCAGATCATTGTTTCACTTTCACATGCATTTCTTCTCTATTTTTTGATGGAAGACAAAACAGTGCCAGGTCCAAAAAATCTTGCTGAAGGAACAGCACCATGAGTTTTGCAACCTTTGCACCTGGAAATCTTCAGCACAAGGATCGACAATGGGAGTACATGCAGCCGTTCAGGCTTTTTTTTGGTGTGGTCCTGTTCTCTCCACAGTTCAACCTTTTCTCACCCCCCAAAAAGTGCAATGTCCTCTAGAGGACTGTGGGGGGTAATTTTGCCATGCAAGAGAAGCCCTTTTAAAACAGGAAGTGACTTGGAAAGGCAAAAACAAACTAACAAAAAACCTTATTACCCCCTCTCGCTCCAAGAATGTTCAGGAGAATTTGGAGGCAAAAAGTTGATTTTGCAAGGGATATGGTTCTCAATACAGCCTTCTAACTCCAAACAGCTGCCCACCTTTGCTTTAGTGTCATGTGGATGATGACATTTGAGCCCTCAAAATGTTTTTGACAAACATCCTTCGAAGGTGCATGAGTAAACTTAAGTCACAGAAGAGAGGGGGGCATGGTAATCTAATGGGCCTTCTAAATGAGTAACATGAAGCAGTGTGTAGAAGAAAAAATGAACAATTCTCACAATGGAGAGAAGAAACAAGCGGTGTCCGGCCAGAATCTGTACGGGGATCAATGTTTTTAAACCTGTCCATACCTTATGCGTATTTACGGATGAGCAATAAAGTGGCGACATATTGCAGATAATCTGAAATTATCCAAATTATGGAAAATAGTGCCCATTGACAATAATGGGGTGGGATGATCCGTGGATGCTTCAGTCCACAGATGGCTAGCCTGCCAATATGGCAGGCCCATTGTATTTAAAATGCATAGTATATAATACTTATCAGAGGGGGAATGTGTATAACCCACTCTTGCAAATTTTCAACTGTCTCAGCTGTCATGTCTGAGGAAATAATTCCATCCTAGAAGTTACTCCAGGACCATCCAGTGTTAGCCCATCAGAGGGTCAGTCTTACTTGCTCGGGGTGATGACACTAATAAACTTCTCATAATTTTTGTCAGCAGACAGAAGAGGCATCGAGGAAACTGAAACAAAGGTGCTTTTAAGCTTCTGCCCAGGGGACCATCCCACCCTGTACTAGAACTGCTATTTGTCATAGCATGTGACAACATGCTACTTATCACAGCAAACAAGTATCTCTAGCCAACTAGCTTACTTTTTATATAGGGAAAACATTATTTATAGATCTGTCTGTGAGTTTTTAGATTCTACCACAATCCATTTGAACATCTACAAAAGTATATACTTAGCAAACTTCCAGCCCCGTTTATAAGCAGAATGAGGCTTTAAGGCACTGGCAATTTTATGTATGAATGCTGGAGTAGTGCTGTAATTAGGACAAATGCAGAGAGCTTACTGTGTTGCAGTTAAGCAAGTTGCTGAACAATGCAAGGGAGAAATTCTAGAAAATGGATCTCAAGAAAAACCTTTAAGAAAGGGTAATTACACTTCAATATCTAAGGAAAATTTGTCTTGTATATAGCAATTTTTTTAAAAAAAGTTTTCCCATTCTGTACAATATCATAAAGCAAGAGTGTGGAAATTCTGCTGTATAAATGTTAAACAGAAGTATTTTAACCTGCACAGTCGTTAATTCCTAGGAAATAAAATAATGAAAAAGCAACTGTGATCTTAAAGCACTGGGTTGACTGGATACGTTCCACTGGAGATAAGTTACCGTAACTCTAAATGCATCTTTGTATCACATTTAATCTTTCAATAACTCCTGAGGTTGGCATATATAAAAGATAACATGCTCAAAACAGAACAGTGATGCACACAAATAAGTTGGTAGTCCTGTTAGGTATTCTAAAAGAGAAGTTTAACTATATGAGTTATGCAAAATAATTTGCATTATGTATTTGAATGGCCTCCAGAAAACATTAAGAACTTATAGAGCATTAAAGCTCAGCCTTGCTAACCTGAACCAGGTTTGGATCCTTTGCCTCGTTTCCATTTATGGAAAGTTCTTTCATCCAGTGGAGGCTTCTCCTAGAAGAGACCATGGGCCATCCAGTCCAACCCTCCCTGCCATGCAGGAAATCACAATCAAAGCATCCCCAACAGATGGCCATCCAGCCTCTGTTTAAAGACCTCCAAGGAAGAAGACTCCACCACACTCCAAGGAAGTGTGTTCCACTGTTGAACAACTCTTACCGTCAGGACGTTCCTCCTAATACTGAGGCTGAATCTTTTTTTCTGCAGCTTGCATCCACTGTTCTGTGTTCTAGTCCCTGGGGCAGGAGAAAATAAGCTTGCTCCATCCTCAATGTGACACCCCTTCAAATACTTAAACAAGGCTATCATATCACCTCTTAACCGTCTCTTCTCTAGGCTAAACATACCCAGCTTCCTAAGTCTTTCCTCATAAGGCATGGTTTCCAGACCCTTCACCTCTGGACATGTTCCAATTTGTCAACATCCTTTTTGAATTATGGTACCCAGAACTGGACACCAGTATTCCAGGTGAGGACTGGCCAAAGCAGCATAGATTGGCACTATTACTTCCCTTGATCTAGACATTATACTTCTATTGATAAAGCTTAAAATTGCATTGGCTTTTTTAGCTGCCACATCACACTGTTGATTCATGTTCAACCTGTGCTCTATTAGGACTTCTCGATCCCTTTTACATGTAGTCTCGTTAAGCCAGGTGTCCCTCATCTTATATCTATGCATTTCATTTTTCCGCCCTAAGTGCAGTACCTTACATTTCTCTGTGTTCAAATTCATTTTGTTAGCTTTGCCCCAGCTTTCTAATCTGTTCATGTCTTTTTGAATTCTGATCCTGTCCTCTGGGGGTATTAGCTACTCCTCCTAATTTGGTGTCTTCCACAAATTTGATAAGCATGCCTTTTATTCCTTCATCCAAGTCAGTGATAAAGATGTTGAGTAGCATTGGGCCCAGGACAGAACCCTGTGGCACCCCACTGGCCACATCTCTCCAGGATGAAGAGAAGCCATTGCTGAGCACCCTTTGGGTTTGGTCAATCAACCATTACTAACCCACCTAACAGTTGTATTGTCTAGCTTTCATTTTACTATCTTGTTTGCAAGGATATCATGGGGGACCTTGTCAAACGCCTTACTGAAATCAAGATATGCTATGTCT
Source organism: Phrynosoma platyrhinos (assembly GCA_020142125.1). NCBI lineage: Eukaryota > Metazoa > Chordata > Lepidosauria > Squamata > Phrynosomatidae > Phrynosoma > Phrynosoma platyrhinos. The sequence continues at coordinate 387,316,539 of CM034701.1, forward strand.
ACTGGATTCCCTTCATCTACCAAGCTGATAATTTCATCAAAAAGAGATCAGATTAGTCTGGCATGACTTGTTTTTGAGAAACCCATGTTGACTTTTTGTGATAACTGCATTGCTTTCTAAATGTTCACATATTCGCTGTCTAATAATCTGCTCTAGAATATTTTCTGGTATTGATGTACTAACTGGACGCTAATTGTTGGGATCCTCTTTTTCCCATTTTGAAGATGGGAACATGATTTGCCCTCCTCCAGTCTGCTGAGACTACTCCTGTTCTCCAGGAGTTCTCAAAATTATTGCCAATGGCTCTGAGAGTACATTTGCCAGTTCTTTTTAGTTTATCTGGTTCTGGAGACTTAAATTCATTTTGATTAACAAGGTATTCCTGTACTTCCTCTTTACTTATTCTGTGCTCCATTTCTCCTGTTGTGTCCTCTGCGCCATTTTCCTCAGGTTGAGCACCCTTTCTCTTTCCTGAGAATACTGAGGCAAAGAAGATGCTGAGTAGTTCTGTCTTGTCTATGTGTTAGTTCTGTGAATGGAAGGTCAGTGAGAGAGGGCTCTCTCTCTAGAAATTTGGGAGATCCACTTTCCGGCAAAGAGAATGGGGGGAAATCACTGTTCTAGAAAAGGGGCTGTACCAGAGGTTTATGATTTGCTTTGCTCAAACACTGCCATAATTGCTTTCATCAAATTACACATGAAGAAAAAGGCATACATATGAGACACAAACCTATCAACACAATCAATTCAGCCTCATTTTCCCACTTCATGAATGGGGCTGCAGGTCCTGGATCTCCAGACCCCCATAAAGTGTACCCCCCCCCATGAGATCACTTTAACTGTCCTGGCTCAATGCTAGGGAATCATGGGAACGGTAGGTTTTTTCTGATACGTTGATCCTTCTCTGTCAGAGAGCTCTGGTGCCACAATATACTACAGTTCCCATCATTCCCTAGCACTGAGCCAGGGCAGTTAAAGTGGCCTCAAGCTGGATAATTTCTGGCAGTCTGTTTAGGCCCTAACTTTTACTACAAACTTCAGGGAGGAGTCAGGCAACTTTATTTTTCCTGCTAGATCTCCCCCCTTTAAAAAGGCACAATGTTTGACTAAATACAGCAAAAACGATAGAAACTGTATAGCAAAATTGGGAAAAATTATCTTGGGAGGCAGATGTCTTCCCGATAGGACAGTAAAAATATGGAGGATACAGAAAATCAAAGAATGATTCAAACTTATTTCATGTTTTATATTTAAATATCTAAAAATCCCCTGATACCAAAATGTTATTTTGGGGGCAATGCCACTTCAACACAGTGCAAGAAGACTTCATGTATATGATCTGTCCAATGACACTGGAACAATACTTTTAGTTCCATTTTGATGTGATACAAAAATTTTGAAATTGGAATTTGACATTTATTTCAAAAATTGAAAGTTCATTATTCTGCTTGATGTACAGTATATACTCATTTATAAGTCTAGAAATGTTAATCAAAAAATGACCCTCCAAAATGGAGTTGATCTATCCACCGATCAGTTTAAGTACAGTAGTTTAACTCTTATCTGAAAAGGAACCATCCTCTTCTCTGAGTACAGTGGCAAAAAGTACTTATTCTGCCCTGGGAGCACCTAAACGAAGTACAACCCCCCTCTACTCTCTGCCATAGCATCATGTTTGATCTTTTTGAATGCCTGGGTGAGAAAATGGCAATGGTGGCAGCTCCTTGACACTTCCCACGAAAGGAGCACTGAGAGGAATTGGGCTTTGAAGGATTTGAATGAGACATCTGTGAATGTTTGTTAGTTTTCCTGGGATAAAATCAGGCAAAATTAATGCATTCATGTTAAAGGCTATAATCACTGCTAATGTAACCACCATTTTCTTTGCTTTGCCTTTTCATCCTTTATGACGTGTGCATTTTTTTAGCCCCACCTGTTCCAGGTCATCTACCCAACACATCACACAGCCACGATTTACCACAGTCCCCTCCTCATCCATCCAGCATTTAAGGCGAGCAAAAACAGTTAAAGCTTATCAAAGTTCTTTCACATTGTTTTGCTTTGCCTTATCCTTCACATCGTTTGTTGCATGTCCGTAAGTTTTACCCTCAACTTATCCACGGGTCACATAAAAATCCGACCCCCAAACCTGCCCTTGACTTATATATGACACTGACTAACAGCTGTGTATATAAGTAGTCAATAAAATAGAAAGCATATGTCTAGAGTTAACAGGCTCCACAGTATGGAAGATGTGTACTCTGTGGAGTTATTGGTTGTGCCAAGGTTTCTAATCCCAATCACTTGTTCCAAACCTTGCAATAATGGGGGAAGTCATTATGGGCACCATCAGCATCCTGCCACCACTCAGATGTATTTCTCAGCTGGGATCATGTGGGTGGTAGACCAGTGCTGGATGGAAGCTTTCTTGATTGGTGGCCCCCAGGTCCAAGAACCAGTTAGCTTGTGATGAATGAGGCTGCACCCTTCAAGCAGGAACACCTATGCAGTTCAGGAGTAGTCCTAGAACCATATCCACCACTGGAGGCTGAGGTGAACTCTGCTGGTCAGAGTTCCTGGGGCCAGCTTTGACAGGCCTGCCAGCTACTGTCTTTCCCAGACAAGAGTAACTGGTTGTAGTAGTTCATGCATTGATAACTTCCTAATTACACTTCTGCAATGCACTCCATGAATGATTGCCCTTGAGGGTGATATGGAAGCTGGGCCTACTGCAAAACATAGCAGCTAGAATGCTGATTGGAATATCTTGAAGAAATTATATGATATCAGTTATAAAAGACTGGCTGCCAAAGCACTTCTGATCATTGAAAAGTGTTGATGATGGCACTTAGTATTGTAAATGGTCTGGAACCTCGACACTTGAAGGAGTACCTCTTTCTGTTTACACGGACTTGGGTCTGCTGAAGGGCACCTCTTCTGTATGCACCAATAGGGAGGAATTCATTTTTGTAAGCAGATGGGAGAGGATTTTCTTTGTTGTGGTGTACTGTTATGGAACACCCTTCCCCAGAGGCTCTAACAGGTACTGATACTGGCTTCACTCCAGAATTAAATGAAACATATTTTTTTATCAGAGCCTTTGAGGTCTATTAATGTTATCCAAAGCTGCAATATACTATTTTATATTTGTCTTAAATTGTTAACATCTTATATGTATGCTCCCAGACCTACAAACATTGTCCCCTCCACTTGTAACAACTACCTGAAGTTCTCTCCCATTTCACAATTCCACTGGTTTTCCTCCTCACACTCATCCATTCTGCCAAATGTTTCCCTGGGTCAGTGCAGCTTTATTTCCAATACTACAACAGAAAACCATCTTGCACCTCTTCCACCCACAAACGTGTATTTACCACCTCTAGCCTATTCGTTACCATTTTTTTATTTATATCCCAATGCTATCAGTAGTGTGCCCAAACATTATGAAAAACATTAATACCATATCCGGCTTTTCTAAAGAAAAAGTATTCCCAGTACCTTTTTAAAAATATCTGAACAATCAAGAGTACTCAACTTCAAATCCGACCCATCTGTTCACTGCAGGCATACATGCCAATACTCAAGGAAACAGTGTTGACGAGTACTAGATTCATAAAGACCTCTCTACAAAATATGTTTTTGCAGGAAATGCCCATAACATTTCTGAAATCATTTTTCTGAGCCTACCTCCTGGATTACAGTATCAAACATTTATTTCTGAAAGCCCAATCTAATGAGGCCCACCTGTAGTCCTTATCTGAGCTGAAACAATGTGAATGGGCAGGTATACCATTTTTGAAACTTCTGGAGGTGAGTATCAAGTGTTTGCCCATAGACAGCAAACAGACACTGTAATGAAGACATTATGCCCTTATTTCTATCCATGGCTGTCAGCAAGTGCCACTCCCTGAAACTACCACCTTGTTCATCCAGCTTCAAGAGCACTAAAAGCAACAGGTAGATCAAGTACCACTTGGCTTGAACTGGCCATCCAGTATGAATTTCTAATCCTCAGAATGTAAACACTGTACCTTAACTCTTATCTCCCCCCCCCCCAAAAAAGGAACCATCCCTTTCTCTGAATAGAGTGAAAGCTTAGTCCAGGGGTAGGCAACCTTTCCCCTTTAAGCTCGCAGAAGCCTCAGCCATGTTGGCCAATAGTCCCATGTTAGCCAATAGCTCCTGGGATTCTGGGAGCTGAAGTCCCTCATTCCTTAAAGGGGAAAAGGTTGCCTACCCCTGGCTTAGTCCATCCTGGGAGAAGCTAAAGCATTAACCACCTCTATTCTGTGGGGGTGGAAATGATGGTGATGGCACCTCTTTTGGCACTTTCTCTCAAAGGAGCATCATGAGAGTAGAGGAGGCTGGTGCTAACTTTTAGGTTCCCTCGCATCGGACTAAGCTCTTGCTTTTTGCCACTCTTAGCACCCCTCATCACACAGCTACTATTTGTTGCAGTTCCTCCCTCATCCATTCATCCTTTAGGGCAGACCTGCACAACATGGCAGTAGGAATGGGCCAAAATTAAAATAGGCTAAATGTCTTCAGGCCACAGATAGGTTTTAATTAATTAATTAAAATACCCTTTCATCTGCCTGGCCCTTTCCTCAGGAGAAAGCTGGGTGGTGGAGGAGCCTTGCAGGTCAAGCATTTGCCTGTGCTCCTCTGCTGCCTGTCCTCCTCAGAAGAAAACTGGGCAGTGGAGGAGCCCTGAGAGACGAATGTTTGTCTGTCCTTGCCCTCTTCCTCTACCCAGTCTTTCCTCAGGGGAAAGCCAAGCAGCAGAGGAGCATTGTGAGTGTTCACACATCCTCATCTTCAACCAGGCCCTCCCCTCAGGAGAAAGCCAAGCAGCGGAGGAGCCTTGTAGGGCAATTATTTGCCCATTCTCCTCCTCTTCTGGAAAAAGCTAAGTGGTGGAGGAGCCTTGCAGGGTGAGTGTTTGCCTTTCTTCCTCCTTCTCTATATGGTCCTCCCCTCAGGAGAAGCCTGAGCAGCAGAGGAGCCTTTTAGTGGTTCCAGATCCTCATGGGTTGCCCAAAATCCTTTGTCGGGCTGCATGCAGGCCCCAGGATATATGTTGTGCAGGCCTGCTTTAGGGAGAACAGAAACTGTTATGTCTGGTGGAATTTTTTAAGTTCTTTGGCATTGTTTTCCTTTGCTTCATCCTTTATATCATTTGTTAATTGCCTTTAGTTTTTACCCATGGCTTATCCACAGGTCATAACAAAATCTGTAATTTTGGCCTTAAAATTTGCTGTTCACTTGTCCATGAGGTCAACTTACACACAAGTATATATGGTAATAATTTCTGTGACCCAAGTCTCACTTCTATCCCAAGAGAGATGGTAGCACCATATTCATTCACCCATGAACTTAAGACACTTAGGACATACGTTCTTGTTTTAAACTTAGAGTAAAAAGAATGACAGCAATGTCAACATGAAGTTTCAAGCAGTACATTCAAATCTCCAACACTGCCCTTTTATGTTCTGCTGAATCTTCTGTTCACCTTAGTTTGCCAGCTAACTTTTATGTATAGTGACATCCCCTATATAATGCCCACTGTCAGCTTTTGCACCAGCTTGCTGGAGCTGGTATTGCAGCCTGCAATTACTACTTCTGTCTGAAAAGTTTTTCTACTCAAATCTTCATTAAAGTAAGCATCAAATTAAGTGCCAAATTTATACTCTAGACAATGAACCATGTTTAGTACAGGAAAAGCACCTCTTGGGTGGAACTTAAGTTAGCCTTATTTAGGACAATCTATCAAATTCCAATTTATGTCAACACAGAGCAAATCTTATTTAGGAATAGATTATAAATGTGCAATCATCAATTCTATTAGCATTATCACAAGAAAATTCCTCCTCATTCCAAAACAAGCCTATTCCATTCACTCAAACTCTCCAAGGGTTGTGCATGGATCAAAGGTGACCCTTAGCTTAGGTCTCCAGAGTGTTGTCAAAACATACAACTCCATTTTACTGAGGTTTACTTTTATACATCAATACAGTTCTCAAACCATCAAATCTTAGTATCACCACTGAAAATTCCTTTGTGGATGTTGAACAGCTGTCTAAATGTAGTATGATGTGGTAAAAACAATGCTGTTTGTTCAAAACATCAAGGACAAGGGTGATGGGAGAGAAAAAGGAAATTATCATTACAGATCAGTGGACAAACACAGCTGCTTTAAGCATGGAGCTCAATCTTGCCCATCACATCACCAGTACAAGCAACAAGAAATGAAATGAAAAGAGGATACTGCTACAAGAATTTTTTAAAGACTGTGTCAGAACACTCATTTTAAGTCTAATCTGTAAATAACTGGAAATCAGATCAAGCATTTGAATTCAAGTCTCATAGCACTTGTTCCATGTGAAGTTAAAATTTAGAATGTAGGTAATGCTATGATACCTCATAAATCAATCTTTAGAAACTGCAACTGTATCAGTAAGGCATCAAATAACACAACATAGTAGCATCAATGAACATAAACAATTTTACTGGGAAGGCAATCTGAAACAAATCTCTGATACCTTCACACTGGTTTCTTGGAAGAATTTTCCATCTTGTTTTTATCACATTTTCCAAGATCTGCAGGCCATAATACTGAAAATTGGAGAAATGAAATATGTGAGTATGCTGGATAACTAACAGCATTATTCAGGATTCTCATTCGAGCTGACATCATTGACACTTAACATCTAAGATTAAGTTGGTTAAACACAAAACTATTCACCCATTTACTGAGTTTATCCCATGCATTTTTCTCATTTTATCCTTTGCTATTCTAAAAATCCTGTTGTTTTGATCAGGATCACACCAGAAGGGGAAAGAAAAATGTTTTGGACAGCCAAATGAATTTATCTGTAAGAGGGAAAAATAGCAGTCTCATAAAAATGCACAACCTAAATGACTGCTCATAAATTCATGTATACAAATGAGTTTAGCAACTTGGATGTGCATGGGCCTTCTGATTTTGGAATTGTTAAGATTGGGACTTAACATTATGACTACCAAAACTTTCTGGAAAATGAATAGCCTACACTTAACTTGATGTTATTTAAAGAACAGCAAGACAACTCAGGTTTACTTTAAGGTACAACATTCTCTCCCCTGAAGGAGCTATATCTTTCTTTCAAGATTAACTCTAATGTTCAGTCAAAAGTTTATCAACCCCATATATACCATGAACTTGTTTTACTTTTCAGGTAAGCCTACCAAAGTGTGTATCAAAAACTACATTTTGTAGGAAATCAGAAACACTCTTCAACCCATTTTATTCCTTTTATCTCCTCAACTTACAAGATGTCTGCTATGACTTTTATGATAGTGTGTATAAAATTACTGACATTATTAAAAGCAAGACCACAGAAAGAGGAGCAAAATGGGTAAAAGAGGTATAGCATTCCCTTTAGTGAGAAACTGGAGAGAAGTGAGGAGGCAATACCTGAAAGGCAAACCTTTGTTTTGAGTGATAAAATGGCTGGTCAAGAGTTGGTTGAGAATAAAAGTTCTCCTTCAAGACTGTTAGTGTCTATACAGAGCAGAGTAACTAGAATTTCAGCCAAAGGGATCATGTAAGCCTCATTTTGAATAAGCAGCACAATGTAGACTGTCCCAAACTACATTGTATACTCTTTGAGACTTATTAAATACTTTCTTCCTATTTTCCCTTGATTTTTTTAGTCTTGAATTTGTAGAACTACAATTTACACACTCGCAAAAGCATCTCTGGTCTTCACAAGCTAGTTTCCAAGATGAAATTTTCAGTCAGAAGTTGCAACCTCAACTAGTTATGTGTGAAAGGTGAGAGAGACCATCATTTGTAGCTGTTTGTTTGTTCAGCAGGTCTCTCACTGCTAAAGTAAAGAGCTATGCTTAAAACTGAGCAGCAGGCTTCCTCCTAAGCAATGGGAACCAGTGCCAAAGAAACAGCAAGCAAAGCTCTGGCAGTGTGTAAGGTTTTCTTTTCTCTTCTCCAACCCCCAAATGCACATAACTTCTTTGTTTTGTGGCCTAAATCTCAAGCGAACAAACATTTCTACTGAACACTGGTGGCATTCATGAAGCTGCGCTGAATAGGTTCCCAAGTTGTTCAGCAGCAATCAGAACAGTGTGTATACCATATCTGCACAACAGGATGGACATAACAGGATTTCACATCCAGAAGTCTCAATAATCAATACTATGCAGTGATACACAAGCCACTGCAAGAGCCCTGGGTACCCTAACGTTAGTTCCACTTGGGGCTAATCTGGCTTCTAGAATGGGTTTACATCACTGGAGAGGATACAACTCATCAGCACAACCAAGGTGATCTAGCAGTTTCAGGACCAAAAAGTTTTCAGAAACAAAACGTTACCAAGATAGACCTGTACTCAAAGGACTGAAAAGAACTCAGATTTACAACTACCTTATTCTCAACCTGCAGCTGGTCCTTAGGGAAGCTAAAGGGCAGGGCATGTATGCATTCTTTCTGAAGCTTATGGAAGAAAATTATGAGTGTTAGTGTGGTTTAAGTTTCCTGTGGACATGTGCCAACAGGTTCACTGATGCATTTTCTTTGCCTCATCTTTTTGGTGTTCTGTGCTTTGGTATTGATTTCCTTATTCTATTTCTACATTACTAATTTCCTGATTATGCTAAGTCACAATGAACATATAGAGCTGTCACCAAGTCAGTCCTAAGTCCCTCTCTTTCAGTATTATCTACCATGATTGGTAAATATGTGGTAAAGCACGGTTATCTAAGATGCTTTCAACAGGAGACACCACAGTGTGAAATCCAGCACTGTACAAGCAGACTTGCTTATGAAAGAGAGCTCCCCCATCTCTCTTCCCTTCTGCATTATCTTTCCTCGACCCCACATTTCATCCAAGCATTCCCAATCTTCTGTGCTAGGAAGTGAAGGGAAAAGGATACAGGCCTTCTGACTTTGCACTGCCAGATGTTACTCTGTCTGAGGGGTAGGTTGACTGAGTAGCTCCCCAAACCTTTGCTTTATGCTGGCAAAGCCATGCATATTGACCTATAGCACCTTCCCTAATAGCCCGGCATTAATCACATAAAACACTACACTTAAAAAGGATTCAGTGATACATGCAGTGGCTCTTCTATCTTCTATCTGTATAGCATGGAGAGAAAGAATTTGCTTCTCTCTTCTATGAGGAACACACACACACACACACCATGGACAAAAAACCTAACACAGAAGGGAAGGAAAATAATCAAATAGCACTGGGACCATTATTTCCTGCTTGACAGTATGTTAGAGATCATTCTATTTTATTATTCTTTCTAAAATTAATATGCTTGTGCAGTGAAGATTCAAAGCCCACTAGTCTTGTGAAGAGATGTCAGGACATATTTGCAAAACTTTAGCATCTATGTACTATTGCTTTCCACCAGATATTTCTGCTTATCCCCATTTGGCTCCCCCCCGCCCCGGTCTCAAAAATTATACATATGATATAACCATGCTACAAAAGATGGGACAGAAACAGCCAATTAATGAAAAAATGTAGACAATGATCCCTGTGGCAGAAATTATTATGGGACACTTATTCTATGTACCAAACCCGCTCCCTCCCACCACCCAAGAAACCAAAACAAAGAAAAAAAGCAATTGATGAACAGAATTCAGTTAAAGGGAATCAAAAGGGTAGACCTTGTGGAGGCCTGCCGTCAAAGCCTAGCTGTGTCAGTTGCACAGGAAGACACCCCTTTTCTTCCTATTACAAGCAATCAACATAATGGAACATTATGATTAATATCAGGTAGTGTTAACAGCTTTAAGAAAAAAAATGACTGCATAAAAGCCAAATGTCATAGTGCATAAATTTAGCACCAAATCATTTGCAATTTATGTAAATTGAAGAATTCTTTACCTGTTGCTTTCTTTCTGTTCCTCTAATCATCTCATTTTTCACAAGACAAATTTGAGTTTTAAAAAATACTGTTGATAAATCAACTTAAACATTAGTAATGTCTGTGAGTATAAAAAGCAAAGTTTACCAGGCAAGCAAACAGGCAAACATGGTTACTTAAATTTAGTACTTTGAGGAAGTTCTTAACTTTGTCCTAACTTTACAAAGCCTTCTTTTTTTAAAAAAAAAGAATTAAAAGACTTTCATAAATGTCATCCAAATTCTGCAGAAACTCACTGGAGCATGGCTATATACTACATCTAGCTGCAAGGTAAGCCAAAATGTGTGTATGTTCAAAGAATGTGGCCATGCGCAAATTTCAATGGTATGATAACCACTTTCACATGTTCTACAACTTGTAACTAAACCTTCAGAAGTTGTACAGCAAAAACATAACTACAGAAGGCTGAACAATCTCCACTTTACCTAATACCTACTCTAATTATAGGACTTTATTAACTGTACTGCACACAAGTACAGATTGTATCTAACTGAAGAAAGTGTTTGGGGTGCCTACCCTGTTTTAAACTGTACAGAATACCAGTCTTTCGAAAAAATTGAGGAACATATTTTGTCCTCAGTTATGTGTACTGACTCTCATCAACCTAAATGAAAGCCATACACTTTATCTAAAGACCTGATATTGCTACAAGATTTTATAATACTCAAATCTGTTCATACTACAACCAGAATTTTTATACAAATCCCAAGTGACCCACAATTTTACAAGAAAAAGTGACATCTTTATGGAAATCCTGTGTGATAGTACAGGATCAGACTAAAGTAGTCTGAAAGTAAATAAAAAAGTTAAACAAATGCTAAATCTAAAAATGGAGATACCTTCCTCAAAGCCTGAATGGAAGAAAGACAGAAATCAGTTAAACATTATGCACTTACTTTGGTGTTCATATTCTGTGAGAACTCCAAAATAGTATCAACTCTTGTCCATGCATCAGGATGTTCCTTTAAGTGAGTCAAAACCTCCTGTGCCATCCTTTGCTAGATATGGGGACAAATAATTAACAGATGTCAAAATAGCTTTTGTAAATGACTTCACAATGTTTTCTCATTTCAAAAAGCTGAGGCCCTTTTGCTGGAGAAAAAAAAGATGCATATTTCTCTTCTAAACCTCTGCCTACAGAATTTACTCTCATAGTGCTCTCACACGTTTCACTGTCAGTTACTGATATAGATGTGCTTGCTATTTGGAAAGAGACAGGGACTCAAGCAGGAATCACAGAAAATGTTTTCTAAAGATGGGTTCATTTTTCTGCTTATTTGCATCAGAAGTGGCTAAATAACCCCAACATCACCTGTTCACAACTTGTAGCAAAATGTGCCCAACGTATATGATGATTCTGAAAATTGCTATCATTCCTGGATTTTTCGTAAAACAGATAAGAATGAAATCCGTACTGAAGATCACTCCCTTCTAAATCAAGCAGCCTTTTGTTCTTTAACAAGAACCACTCTTGCAGCCAATCAAAAATACATGTGCCCAATGAAAGAAATTTAAATCTAGAAGGCTATAATATATATGGGTGGCATGGGTATTTGATTTACAATAAAAGTACAGTACATAAAAGACTTTAATGACCATTATCTTAGACGTTCTCTACTAAGAATCTGGCAGAAAATTAAAGCTAAATGGATGGATAATATACCAAAATGGACTTCTATAAATGAAGTCTTTTTTCGAAATGTTAAGTAAGGACAAACCCATCACTTATAAAGATATTACACAAGGTAATAAAACAAATATGCAAATAAAAACACGAGAACAGCTATTACAAGGATATACCGTAACTGCAGTTGGTTCACATACCGACAACTAAGAGAGAGATTTATATTGGACAAAAAAATAATAAAAAAGACAGGGGTAATGAATAAAGAATTTGAGGAATTATTGGCTTTGAATGACAACCATAAAATATCTAAATTTTATAAAATGCTATTAAAAATTGAAATGGAGCCAGAAATAGTGAAAACTCATGATTAAATGTGCTCAAGATATCGGAAAAAACATAGAATTCGAACAATGGGAAAAATGCTGGAAGAAAAGACTAAAATTTACCCTGAATTACAACATAAAAGAGATTATAAGATGAAATTAAGGTGGTACCTCACTCCATACAAATTGGCCAAAATGAAGAAAAGCCACTCCAATTTGTGTTGGAAGTGTGAAAAGGAAGTGGGTGGAACTATGTTGGAAATGTAAGGAAGCTAAAAAATATTGGAATAAAATTCATAAAGAGATAACAAAAATATTACAGATAAATTGTTTAATTAGCCTTAAGATGTACCTATTGGGCATTATAGAAAAAACCCCTAAAAAATAAATATGGGATGTTGTTCTACATGATAGTAGCCGCAATTATTCTGCAAAATAGAAGAGTAAGGAAACGCCGATAACAGAAAAATGGAAAACAAAAATATATGAATATATGGAACTTGATAGACTTATGAGTTTGATAAAGAACAAAGAAATGGACACTTTTAAAAAGGATTGGAAAGCTCTGCTTGAATACTGGCAGAAAGAAGGGGTCATAATTTTTTTTGGTATAAGTCAATGATAGAGAGTCCTCTGAATGTAAGTAGGCTTTAGAATTGTAAATACATTGTAGAAAATGATTATATTGATATAATATGTTGGATTAGAATAGATGAGATATATGATTAGAGTGATATGTAAACAAAAATGGTTCTGGGGAACATAAGTATGATGTAAAGACACAAAGTGAAAAGAAACTGAAGTCAACTATAAAAGAAAAGAGATAACAAGGCTTGAAGGATGAGGAAGCTTTATATTACCTATGTTAGGATGTTGTTTCGTTAGTTTGAGTATTTGTAATCTTATTTCTTTTCGTTTTGTATCTGTTGTTTTGATTTTTTGACGTTTGTTTTGTGTGTTCTGTATTGTATATATGTTGATTCTTTTTTTTATAATAAAAATTATAAAAATTAAAATGGGCCCAACAGAAAGAGTGACTTGTAGAAGTCTGCAGATTGCACCTTACGAGGGGGTATTGTAAAGTAATAGTTATCACCCGGAAGTTATTATGGTATATTGATTAAATTTTGTCAATTTGGTCCCTAAGTGCATGATGTTGAGAAAATCAGCTCATTGTGTCAGTTATTTTTGTGATAGGTTGCGCCAGGATTAACTAAAGTGTAAAATCCTCCTAAGGTACAATCTGCAGACCTCTGCAGTATCAGAGGTATTTGGAAGGTCAAGAAGTGCTGGAAAAAATATGTAAATCTGGATGGTGGCTACGTAGAGATAGGCTAACAACTACAAATCAAACAAACTTTGTCAAAATTTGTAAAAGACGATAACTAAAACTTTATGATACCTCCTTGTATACAACACCATTAGTTAAACCAGGGGTAGGCAACCTAAGGC
>CM034701.1:387367592-387377711 GCA_020142125.1 Phrynosoma platyrhinos
GTGGATTAACCAACAGATTTCCCCCGTGTGATAACGTCCATAGAGTTGGAAGAGACTTCTAGGGCTATCAAGTTGGATTCCCTGCCATGCAGGAATGCACAATCAAAGCACCACCAACAGATAACCATCCAGCCTATGTTTAAAAACCTCCAAAGAAGGAAACTCCACCAACTCCAACTCTCAGGAGCGTCTTCCACTGTTGAACAGCTCTTACTGCCAGGAAGTTCTTTCTAATGTTGAGGTGGATTCTCTTTCCTGTAATTTGTGTCCATTGCTCCATGTCCTAGTCTCTGGAGCAGCAGAAAAATAGCTTCCTCCATCCTCAGTATGACATCCCTTCAAATATTTAAACAAGGCTATCATGTCACCTCTTAACCTTCTCTTCTCCAGGCTAAACATACCCAGCTCACTAAGTCTCTCCTCATAGGGAACGGTTTCCAGACTTCCTCTGGACATGCTCCAGGTAGACACTCCCCCTGTTCAGTTCCTGGCATAGGTCATGCCACCTGTCCTATCATCAGGCCTGAAACTAGATTGAAATGGATGTAGATAAACTGTTTCATCCAGGAACCCCTGGAGCTGGGAGGCACCACACATTTCAGTACCTTGCCCCAAAATGTTATGTTGGACACTGACTGATAATTATCCATTGTAGAAGGATTCATGGAAGGCTTTTCCAACAAACTCCCTACAACTGCCTCTTTTAGGTAAGCTGGAATTCTGCCTAGTTGTAAGGAGGCATTGGCTACCTCCTTACCCACTCAGCCAGTCCCCAGATGGCACAAATTAAATCCTCAGGTTGCACAAACTGAAAAGTAAAAGAGAGGGCATTCTCATGTCAGTGTTCTGAGAGACAGTGCCCATACATAAGGGGCAGCAAGCAAGCAAGAAAGGATGGAGTCATTTGAAGAAGGAGACCTTTGGACTGATGGGTGAGTGAAGATCATGAGGAGGCAGGCACATAAGTACTAGGATATAACAGCAATTATCTGTGTATCCAGCCATTCATCTGTGTATCCAGCCCAGATTCCTTGGCCATAGCTCATCTTTCTGTGGTTCCCCAGGAGTGTATCTACTCACTAGAAATAATGCAGTTTTATCCCAGTGTAACTGCAATGGCTCCATCCTACAGAATCCTGGAATTTGTAGTTTTGTGAGGTACCAATGCTCTTTGGCAGAGAAGGCTAAAGATCTTGTAAAACTACAAGCCCCAGGATTCCACAGGATGGTGCTATAGCATCTGCAAGTGGTGTCAAACTGTATTATTTCTATGGTGTAGATGCACCCCAGGTGTTGTTGGACTAAAGATCTTTTCAGCTCTAGCCAGCTCAACCAATGGTAAGGAATGCTGAGAGTTGCAGTCTTAACAACATTGGGATGGCTCCATATTGCCAAATTCTGCTGCTTGTCTTTTTGCTTTTCCAGTACTATCCATCCCTTCTCCTTTGCTCCTCAACCATCACTAGCAACTCTCTCCCAGTCATCCCTGTAGATGTGCGGTTGATAGCAAACAAGGGAGATTGAAAGTCTGTTGCCTGAAGCTCACAAAAACCTTAACTGTCCTCGCTGTGATCTTACTACTAGCAAGCCTTGTTGTGAATTTCTTATCTTCAACTCCTGGGGCATTCTTAGCAGCTGTTGTGATTTGTAAGCTCAGTATAGGAAATGTAATTTTCTCTACCTCCCCTCCCCATCTCCATGCCTTACTTGTTTGGCTTCTCATTAAAAGTCATTGGACCAGAAGAGAAATCACACACCCATCCACATATTTTGAAAGATTTCTATTTTCTGCCTGTACGGTTTGATTCTGTGAGCAGCCACACCAGCAGATAACCATTTAGGACAGTGCTGTTTCAAGCTGTTGCCAGTGTAAAGGGATCCAGGTGAGTGTGCCAAGAGCTGGTAGAGCAGGGTGGATTGGCACTACCTACTACAGGGGCAAAGTTTGCTTTTGCCACATGCAAAAATGCAACTCATGCATGTAGCAATGCAAGACTATGTTATGCAATAAATCCAGGGTGTGGGTTTTACTCTAAAGTTTAGAAGCTGACTGCCTGCCTATGTGATGGATTGCCTTTTTTGGTATGAATCTGTCTGGTTATTATTAAGATCAGCATGGGAGGTCCTTTTTAACACACACATTCATGCTCACATGCATACACACACGCACGCGCATACATGCAGAGGCCTGCTTCTCAGACATGTTCCTGAGTCATTTCCCAGACTCCTGAATGCACTTGTCCCCACTCTCTCTGCATTCAGAAGCATCTTTTTAACATGGCTTTTTAAACTGGTCCTGAGTTTTGCTTTTCACCAGTGATAGGTCTTGTAACCCAGCATCTGGAGGGCCACACCTGTACAGGGCTTAACTAGAGACAAGTGGTCAGAGATCCATCACCGAATCTCCAATTTTAAAGAAATGTAGAAAAAATAGCCATAGTAGTACTGATCAGGGTGACCAGATGTTCTCCTTTTTCAGGACATGTCCTACCTTTCAACCTTTTGTCTAGGAGGTATTCCAAAATGTCCTCAATTCTGTGCATGACTAAGAAGCTCATTGATTAACACCACATTTGCTGTTCCCCTTCACAAAATGCATCTACTTGGTAGTCTGTTCTTGCTGCAAATAAGGGGAATAGGATGGAGTCTTCTCGTGTTCTTTTTCCTGGAAGCAGTAGGAGCAGACAAGAGTTTCCCCCAGAGCTCAAGGTGCATTTGTTTCTCGGAGGGGAAAAGGACAGCAAACATGTTAGGCAGTGGGCTGCTTCAGGACACAGTGCAAATGTTGAAAGGGATTTTCCCCTAATTTCAGCATGACGGACAAATGAAAGGAATAATTTAAAGGTAGATTCAGTCAAGGGTTTGTTGCTAGTAAAGTACAATTGTAAGCCTTTGTCTTGCTCTGAGTTCTATAAATATATTGCAAGCCAACAAGACATTTTAACTGAGATAAGTTAATCAGAAAAATATAATTGAGTACATATAGAGCAGTGATGGTGAACTTTAGGGGCCGAGTGTCCAAACTAAAAGGCTTTTTGGCACTGGGTGTTACTTCCGCCCGCTCTCCTGCACCTTCAGCTACCTCTCCAGAGACAGCTGAAGGTCCAAGGGGGGGGGGCATGTGCCTGTTCCTCCTCTTCCCCTGTGCCATCCCTAGCCTTCAGCTGCCTCCAGAGAGACAGCTGAAGGCCATGGAGGGTCGGGAAGGAGTGCCTCTTCCTCCTTCTCCCCGCCCTCCGTGTGCTGAGGAAAATGGCTTCACGTGTCATCTCTTGCACGCATGCCATAGGTTTGCCATAGAGTATATGTAATATAGCTGTAAATAGACCATATGAGCTGAATTTGCATTTATATTAGTGCTTTTTGCTTTTATTTGGTAATATCCTACCTTTTTCTTGTATGTCCTACATTTTGCAGTGTCTCATCCTCCTTTGCTGTTATGACATCTGGTTAACCTGGGTATTTATGAGCTAATCTCCCAAGCATATGTTTCCCAAATAATTCATTGGTTAAGTTTTCTTTCATACCTCCCTTCAACCAAAACATTCTCTCCACTCTTAGCACTAGTCTTCACTCCTTTCCTTCCTTTCAAGCATGTAATGGACCACACCTCCTCCATTGCAGAGCAGGTGAGGGGAATAATTAAATAATGTCTGGTGCTATCTCATCTTTCTCTGGCAGCTCTGCTAGACATGCAAAAGCTTCTCTCTCTACACAATTGCCTTCCTTGAAACAAGACAGATGATGACAGGAGGGACGGTTTGGAAGCAAGTGAAACTGATTTCATCTTGAGGTTGCTGACCCAATGAGTTCAGTATTTTCTTCTTGAAAACATACTGAATACAGTATTAGAACACAAGGGGCTCGTTCCTACTTGGATTTAAAGCAAATTGCTGATCGGGTTATATGACCACCATTCCCACTTGAAACCGGTTCTGATTGTACTGTGCTCAGTTTCAATGATGAGGAAGCATTGCAAAAGAACCACTCTTTCCTGATACTAGTTTTTGGACGGTTCTCTTGAAAAGACCCAAATCTGAACCACGTTCAACAAGTGGGAATGACGGGTCAGATTCTCTTTGGCGGGCTGCACCGGCTCTTGCCAGCTTCTCTCAGCCAGCCATGGTGAACTGGTGCTGTTTTGGGCTCAGCCAAGGCTGGCAGGCAGGGCAGTCTGTCCTCTCTTCCTTCCCTTGGCAAGAACGGAGTTAAGAGGCTTTTCTCTTTGTAGAGAGAGCCAAGGCAAGTCCTTGGAGCATAGCTTCGCCTTGTCTTTCTTTCCCTGCTTTTCCCAGCTTGGCCATGGAAACCCACAGGGTGACCCTGGGCAAGTCACACTCTCTCAGCTGGAGGGGACGAGGAGGAGGAGGCAGAGGAGGGCCCAGGAGCTCTTGTCTTTGGGGAGCACTCTGGCTGGGCTCCCCGGTTAAGGCAGCCAAGGGTGGGTCAGGGCAAGGAGGAGGAGAGGGAGATGGAGCACTGCTGCTGCCATGAATGGTGAGGTGAGGGGTGCACCGGATGGCAGCCCATCTGGAGGAGGTGGAAGAAGTGCTGCTGGGCCCAAGCCTTCCCTCCTCTATTGTTGTTGTTGTTGTTGTTGTTGTTGTTGTGTGCTTTCAAGTCCGTCTTGGGGTTTTCTTGGCAAGGTTTGTTCAGAAGGAGTTTGCCTTTTCTTTCCTCCTCCTCCTCTTCCTCCTCTTCATCTCTCCATGGCAGCTATTCTTCCTCTCCCCCCCCCCCCATGTGAACAACAAAGGGAAGTAAAAGGGGAATAAATGGTCCTGAAGAGATTTGATTACAAAATAACCCGGTTTCCACAGTGGGTTATTTTGTAATGGAAATGTGCCCAAGAAGAGTCATGTTGGATTCAACCAGAGACCTATCTACTTCAGTATTCCATTCATGCAACACCCAAGCAGATATCCCCAAGAAGCCCACAAACCGGACATGAGCACCATAGCATTCTGCTACTCATGTTCCCCAGTAACTGATATATGGAGGCAAGCTTTCTTGAATGGGCTATATATAATCATCATGACTAGTAGCCATTGATGCCAGCATTTTCATCCATCACTTTGTCCTATCACCCTTAAAAGCCTTCTGGATTGGTTGCACAGCTACAGGACAGCGGGAATATAGTGGGAGATGAAAATGGTGGAGAATATCTTCAAGACAATGGCAGTGACACCATAACCACTCCTGAAGACTTTTACAGTGGTCCCTTGGTATCTGCCAGGGTTTGGTTCCAGGATGTATAGATAAAACAAAAATGGATTGTGAAGACCTTTAAAAGGCTATCTCCAGACTAGGAAGGTGAGCATTAAAATGCCAAAATCTGTGGATGCTTAAGTCCCATTAAATATAATGGCATAGTAAAATGGTGTCCTTTATATAAAATGAAAAAATCAGGGTTTGCTTTTTGGAATTTATATTTTTTAAAAAATATTTTCAAGCTATGGATAGTTGAATCTGTGGATAAAACATCTGTGGATATGGAGGGCCAACTGTACTAATCCTGTGATTAGACCAGGGGTAGGCAACCTTTTTGGGCTGGGGGCCGGGTTGCTGTCCCTCAGACAATTGGGGGGGCCGAAGCACCAAAAATAAATAAATAAATAAATTAAAATTAAAATTAAAAATTAATAAAAATTAAAAAAACATATGCATGCACACTCTCTCAGCTCCAGAAAGCCATGGCAAAACCCCTGTGGAGATTTTGCCAAGAAAACCCCAAGAACAAGTAATAACAATAATCAATATCATTATGGTAGGCGGTGGTGGCGGCGGCGGCAGGACCAGACTTGTGCCGGTACAAAGGCCTCAGGGGGTCGCATCCGGCCCCCGGGCCTTAGGTTGCCTACCCCTGGATTAGACAGTTCAAAAAGAAACACTGTAAGTGATAGTGCCAGAAAATGAGATGCCCAGGTCAGAAGGAACTCAATTGCCTACTATGAAAGACCAGAAGACAAGGACAAGTAATGCTGTGTCTAATGGCTTATTTTTGATTTACTTTCTGATTATGCTTAATAGGAAACCCACTTTTTCGCAGCTGCCGCCCATTGGGATGACATTTTAATTGAGTTATCTACTGCAATCCAAAACTGCTTTCTTGGTTAGTAACCCCCAATTTAGTTCCTTTTCTATGTGAAATTGGGATACTTTTCACCCCAATTTACATTACTTCACATGTGCTTCAATTGAAACTCATTTGGCATTTTAATGTCCACTCTCCTAGTTTGGAGATATCCTTTTGGAGGTCTTCACAATTTATTTTTGTTTTATCCACCCTAAATCACATATTAGTGTTGCCAGCAAGCTTGGCCATCTCATTGTTCATGTTATGTGCCTTCAAGTCGACTCCATCTTAATGGTGACCCTATTGCAGGGCTTTCTTGTCAAGATTAATTCAGAAGAGGTTTGCTGTTGCTGTCCTCTGAAGCTGAGAGAATATGGTTTGCCTGAGGTTACTTGGTGGGTTTTCATGGCTGAGCAAAGATTTGAACCCTGATCTCCTGGACTCAAACAACTATCCCATGCTGGCTCTGGCCATCTGATTGGGACTGATTTTGAAAATGACTGAAAAGTCCAAGTTCCTATATAGGTCCTTGGGGGCCTTCACTGTTCATATCCTTCCATGGTGAGAACTGACCAAATTCCTATTTTCGGTGTTCTGTTCTTTAACCAGTTACCAATCTATAGGAAAGTTCCCCTCCCCCCCATATATTTTCACTGCTAGGTTTTGTTAGGAATGAAACCACTTGGAAATATATATAACATCACCAGAAGAGGTTGTCCAGGATTTTGGAGTTTGATGCCACATCTATCTAAGAAAGCTCTTTCAGTTCTAAACTGGTGCTTCTAATCAGAAATGGAAGAAACGGGAGCAAACAATCTCCCTCTTAATTCAGACACAACAGGGCCACTCCAGGTTAGATGCAAGGCAAAACATGGAATAGGGGTTCAACCTAGATGTGGTTACACCACTCCCAGGAAGACACAGATTTGCAATTTTGGTATACTTCCAGACTCAGTCTGAGCCTGAGTACTCATTTGAAGAGAAGTGTATTTGCACAATTAAAACTCATGCCCCAACTAGGCTCATCCCTAGGATGCCTGATGTGGTTATGGTAACATATACCTTGATTCTGTCTCTTGGAGAAGAGAAGACTGGGAGGAGATATGATAATCATCTTTAAATATCTTCAGGGGTGTCATATAGAAGATGGAGCCAGGCTGCATCCACACAGTAGAAATAATCCGATTTGACACCACTTTAACTGCCGCAGCTCAATGCAATGGAATTCTGGGAATTTTAGTTGTTGTGACACCTGATCTGGACACTTCTATTATTATTATAATTGGAAACCTCAGCTAGTGCAAACAACAGCAACCAGATTGTTAACTGTGGCTGGTTACAGGAAGCACCCTGGGGGTACAATTGTTCTACTGGGTACCACAGGTTTTTGGCCACAATCCAAAGGGATGCTCATGGCCTGTTAAGTCCAGGTCCAGGGGCTCTGAAGGACTCTGCCTTCCCATATGAACTTGCTCAAGCTATGAGATCTCAGGGGAGGCATTTTATTCAACCTCACCTGCCTCAGAGGCACTTTTAGTGGGAACAGGAGAGAGACCCTCTTAACCTTAATCTCTTCACCGTCTACTTTAAAAAGCCTAGGCTGTAATAAATATGTTCAACTTTAAGGTGCTACAAGGCTTTTTTTTAATTCTCCCCCCCCCAAAGTAGGAACATATTTTCTGTATTTACACCACTGCAGTTTATCACTTTTGCACCCGTTTAAACGTCATAGCGTTTACCAAATAATCTAGGGCAGATGGTCTGTAGTCATAATTTTTGAAGGAGTGAAGCTTAAGAGGTATGCATGAGAAGCATTTTGGTCTTCATGTTAACATTTAAAAAAAAAATCTGTAATTTTATATATATAAAACCTTTATATATATATATATATAAAATTTTATATATATGTATATATATGTATATATATATATATATATATATATATATATATATATATATATATATACACATATATATAAAATTTTATATATATAAAACCTTCGTGTTCTTCCGCTTGCACTTAAAGTGAACTGTCTCAAACTTTAAGTGCAAGCGGAGGAACACTGAAGCACCCAATAGCAATAAGTCGCCTTTAAATTCCAATCTGAATTTTTTGGGACTTATCCTCATTAGGATAAACCAAAAAGGGAAGTCTATCAAGGTGATGATCTTTTGCTCAGCCTTGTCAATAATGGAACTGGAAACAAGAGATAAAGAGTTTATGCCACCTACTGTCCCACTTTGGAATGACACTTTTGCTCAAAAGCAGTGAAGCCTGTTTATATTACTGGATTAAACAGGTTTAATAGTCCTCCCCTTCCCCAGGGAATCAAGGGAAATGTAGTCTTACCAAACTATTACCCTAGATTCTTTGGTAAATGCTAGGATATCTAAATAGGTGCAAAAGTGGTAATCTGTAAAGACAGAAAATATGTTACAGAGGGGATTTTTTTTTTAAGATAAAGCCTTGTAGCACCTTAAAATTGAACATATTTATTTTAGCTTAGGCTTTGAGAGTCCAAATATGGCTCAGGTGTATAAGGAGCAATTTTCACCCAGGAGAAGCAGCAGTGTTTGGGCATCAGTCCCTATAAAAGTGGTTTTTCTGAGGAAAGGCTTCCATTGGTACTGACAAAAATAACGTGAAATTAACGCCTTTTAATTAGAAGGTATGCTATGAAGCTTCCGAAAGAGCAGATCAGTTTAAAGCACAGGATGTACTAAAACAAATGATAGTGCTTGCCCTTAGAGAAACCATACTTGCCCATAGGGAAGCATGCAAGTACTGTCATTTGTTTTAGTACATTCCTAAAGCACAGTATTTTCCACTAGAAGTGGAAACTACAAGTCCCAGGATTCCATAGGATGGAGCCCAAGCAGTATCAAACTGCATTAATTCTACAGTATGCAAGCTGTCCAAATCTAATGTCTTCTTGTTATGTGCCTTCAAGTCGTTTTTGACTTATGGCAACCCTAAACCCTATCACGGGTTTTCTTGGCAAGATTTGCCATTGCCATCCTCTGAGGCTGAGAGAGTGTGACCTGCCCAAGGTCACCTAGTGGGTTTTCATGGCTGCACTGGGAAACAAACCCTGGTCTCCAGAGTCATAGTCCAACACTGAAACCACTATGCCATGTTGGATCTCCTTCCATACCTTCCAACATTTCACAGATGAACACTGGGGCACGTGTGGCCAAGCAGCATCAGAGTGTGGTTAAGATGGCAACATCTGTTAATGAGGAAGAACACACCTAGAAAATCTGCAGTAGTTTGCTTTTGCCTGTGGCCACTGGGAAGAACATGATTCTGTCCACTCTTCTCCCCCTGCTGAGTTGAATGCAAACTACTTCTGCACTATGAACTCAGTTTTCAGTAAGTGAAACAAAAGGAAAAAGTGGGAGGAAGAGAGAAAAGCTGGGATATATTAAAAGTGGTGAAAAAGTGGGACAACAGGATTAATTGGAACTATCCCTTCTAAACTAGAAGTATATGTAATGAACTGTGATTTGAAACTGCCTACTTTCAACTTTTTTCAAATATGCCACTTTACAAAGCCAAGATTTACTCAAAAAAATTTTTTTTCCCCTCTCTGATGAAGCATTGAATGCCTGCATGGTGTGTGTCAGGGCCAGTGTAGTGTGATGGTTTGGGTGTTGGACTAGGAAACTGGGAGTCCAGGGTTCGAACCCTGGCTTGGCTGTGGAAACCCACTGGCTGACTTTGGGCAAGTCACACTCTCTCAGGAGCTTATCGCTCAGGCAAAAGAGGTGTCTTACCTTTTCTGGGTTCAATCCTTGATCAGGGATACACCTTGATGTTATCGCACGTGATTCGCTGCCGATTCTGCTGCAGTGCCACCGGCCGAATGGAGCCCGGGTCGAAGCCATGCTCAGCCAGCACTATTTCAAAAACAGAAGTTTTACTACTTTAAAAATTAGCTGGCTGGATGATCCTTGGACCTGGGCTGGATTTGGCCGGTGGCATCATGGCAGAATTGGTGGCAAATTATGTGTGATAACATCAGATGTCTCCCCGATTGAGG
>CM034701.1:387401751-387413515 GCA_020142125.1 Phrynosoma platyrhinos
TGGGTAGCACAGGATCTGATAGGCTGGGTCTGGGTGGTGTGAGTTGGGGGAAAGAACTTTTAAAAGTGCATGAGGAAAAATGCAGGGATCAGCAATGATTTTATGTTTTTAAGTAAGAACGATCTTATTATGTGAAGACAGTCCACACTCAAATCAGGACTTTGGCCCTGTATTGTGAAGACAAGGCAATGTGAGGGTAGTGGCATCCCCATACTTGGTGTCACCTGATACAGGGGGTGGTCAGGTTTCCAGAGGGTGGGGCTTCTGGTGTGGCATGTGCTCCCTCCCCCTGTGCCACCTCATCCTTTTCCTCATGAAGGAAAGGATGGGATGGCGCAAAGGAATGGTATGTGTGTGTGTGTGGAGGGCCCAACCAGGTGTCACCCCCTCTTGTGGGCTGCACCACTGCAGCCCCCAGTGATGCCACTGGTGAGGGAGGGTGTGTGTGTGGAAGGAAACTGGGGTAGATGGCCCATGTAGACATAACTTGAGAATCTGGGTTTTATCGCATGGGGCTTTAATCCCATGTGAGGTGTGGGATGTAAACTCATCGGGATGGATACTATCGCTTGGCTCAGTCCCCAGGCAGTATTCATCTCATACGTGACCCGGGCTTCTCCCAGACCTTTTAAAGAATGGGGAAATTTCATTCTTTAAAAGGTCTGGGAGAAGCCCGGGTCATGGATAGGATGAATATTGCCCGGGAAATGAAGCTGTGCAATAGTATCTGTCCAGTGACTTTACATCCTATGCCTCACATGGGATTAAAGCCCCATGTGATAAATTCCCATGTGATAAATTCCCTAAAATTATAAAATGTGATAAATTCCCTAAAAACTATACTTATACTTATTATCAAAAACTATCATTTCCAAAAAAGATTTCAGCACCAGGTATTTGTGATCTGTCTTGGGCCACCGCCTGCTAAATCCTGTCAGCTAATTACTGGCAACCTATGGGGGTTAGAAAGCTCTACTGCTTAATATATTGGAGAGTTGGATCCTTTTATCATTGTGTTGCTGAAATTTGGTGGTGTTGCAGCAATACTAAAAAAAATCCCTTTTCAATAAGATGCCTCCTTTTTAAAACAAGGTGCACAAGGAGAGTGTATCTTGTTTTGAAGCTGATGAGCATTTTCTGGAAGATTCTGAGTAAAATGTAGTAGCAGCTGGAGGTTTCCATGTCAGTGGGACACTAAATGTACTCCAGTTTTTAGTCCAAATGTTAAAGAGGTTAATCATGGTGCTGAACCATATCCCCCAAATAGGTTCAGAATGTTTGATGCCTGCTTTAAAACTCAGACAGAGGATCAGGGTGGCATTTTTATCCTTAAAGAGCCAAAAAGGTGAGGTTCATGCAAACACTAATGCAAAATAAATAAATAAAATAAATACAAAATACAAATGCTTGTATTAGCATGAAAACTTTTCCCAAGCTGCTAAAATAAATAAAAATCTCCAGAGCTAAATATATACAGTCTTACAGTTGTAATAGTCTTGCTGCATGGTGTGTGAGTCATCCTTGTCAGTATCATCCTGGAGGCCACAAACACCACATACGCACTCTGCAGTGTGTGATCTGGACATCAACACATGGAACGTCCTGATGTGAAGGTTTCTGAAAACTGGAGTGCAATTTATTGATCACATACTTTGTCCTCTGTGAATTGTCTTACAGTCAGTCCCTTCCTCACTCTGCCCCAATTGTGAGTCATCATGTGTACAATCAAAATCTGTTAAGATCCTGGGAATGTTGCCATTTTTGATTTAGTTCATTCTTGGCCATGCTTTACCCAAGAGGTTCCTGAGCCTCTTTTGGCTCAGGATTTGTAGGAGGCTGTTTTCAGATTTGCGTGGGAGAACATGGCATGGTTACCTTCTGCCAAAAGCAGGGTTGCCGGATGTCAGGCTCTGCTACAGTATAATGTACAAGATCAAAGTTGCTATTGGCATAACTAATAATAATAATAATAATAATTTTTATTTATATACCGCCCGTCTGCCAAGCAATCGGGGCGGCGTACAACAATACAAAACTTCAAAACAATAAATCAAATTGAAATCCCATCCCTCCTTCGCCCACCCACCCTTCCCCTCAGAACAAGTAAATATGCAAGTAAAAAAGAGCAGGAAAGTCTTGATACTTTCAAAATATATTTTCCTTTCTGGATAAGCCCTTCCTTGCCTCATGGCTCTCAAATATGGACAGGATCCAGCCAGGTTTAACTTGGAATTGCATTCTTACCTCTTAACCAGAGTAGCCAAACTGAGAAGAAGCCTCTTGATCTTTGAACCAAAGACCAGTCGCAATGGCAATTACTCCCATGAGTTACTTTGAAAGGGCATACTAGGAGGCATGCTGTTAGAAATTTTTCAAGTTTTTGTGTCACTCTTATCAACCCTAAGGGTTTTTTTCCTCCTAAAATGTTTTCTAGATTGATGGGCACTATACTAACTCTCCAAAGAGCTGCTATTTTGTCCAAATCAAGATGTGAAACTCATCTCAGGCTGCACCAATTGAAGTATAGTGTCTAGATCGAAGGAAGTAATAGTACCACCCTATTTTGCTTTCGTCAGCCCTCACCTGGAATATTGTGTCCTGTACTGGGCACCACAATTCAAGATTGATGTTGACAAGCTGGAGTATGTCCAGTGGAAGGTGACCAAAATGGTGAAAGGTCTGGAAATTATGCCCTAAAAGGAGCAGCTTAGTGAGCGGGGTATGTATAGCCTGGAGAAGATAAGGTTAAGAGGTGATAGGATAGCCATGTTTAAATATTTGAAGGGATGTCATATCGAGGAGGGAACAAGCTTGTTTTCTGCTGCTCCAGCAACCAAGAAAACACAGAGGAATGGATTCAAACTACAGGAAAAAAGATTCTACCACAACATTAGGAAGAACGTCTTGGTGGTAACTGCTGTTCGATAGTGGAACACACTCTCTTGGAGTGTGGTGGAGTCTCCTTCCTTGGAGGTCTTCAAACAGAGGCTGGATGGCCATCTGTCAGGAATGCTTTGATTTTGAGTTCCTGCATGGCAGGGGGTTGGACTGGATGGCCCTTGTGGTCTCTTCCAACTCTATGGTTCTATGGGAAGTATTAGAAAAATAATAAACTGTGCAACACAGAATGTTACATCCTCCCTCCCTATTGTAAAGTTTAGTGGCAACAGGTTGCTTTTCAAACAGGAGTAAAGGTTTTTAAGGAAAAGGCTTTTAACAAGGCACTGTAATATTTTAAATTGTACTATTTTTAATGAATCTTTTTTCATTTGTGTTTTTGATGTTTTTAATATTGTTAATCCTGTTTTAATGTTGACCTTCCATATATTTTTACCTATGTTATGATAACATTGATTTGTAAGCCACTTTGACTGTTAGTTTGGAGGGAAGAAGTGAGGTTAAAAAAGATAAAAGATAAAGATGATGATGATGATAATGATGATGATGATAATAATAATAATAATTTTAAATATTAATATTTGTTTTTGTTGTTGTTAACTGCCGTTGTGTCAGTCTCAACCCATGGCGACCCTATGGATGAGACATCTCCAGGCTTCCCAGTCCTCTACTGCTCTGCCCAGCTCCTGCAAACTCATATTCGTGGTCTCTTTAATAAAGTCCATCTATCTTGCATGTGGCCTTCCTCTCATTCTACTTCCCTCCACCTTTCCTAACATTATTGTCTTTTCCAACGATTGATGCCTTCTCATGATGTATCCAAAGTGTGGCAGCCTTGTCATCTTGGTTTCTAGGGATCTCTCTGACTTGATCTGTTCTAGGATCAAGCACACAGGTTGAGCCTTGGCAACGTCCAATGGGGATGAGCCTAGCATCAGCCATTGAGAGTGTAGCCAGGAGGAATAAAAGAGGGAGAGAGAAAGAGCTAAGGAGATGGTTAGGGTCAAAATAGGACTTATCCTGAGGGGATGAAGAGCTCTTGAGGCTGCAGAGAAAGGCATTTAAAAAGAAAGTTTAAAGTACCCAAGAGGGGACAGGAAGTGTCCTGAGTGAATTGAAGTGTTGTCCTAACAGAGACATGGGGACAAAACAGATGGGCAAAAAATGCCGGCTTCAGTGTGGTAACTTTGGTAACTTTGAGGCCCCAGAGAGGTTTGAAGGGGAGTCACCATTACAAATGGGTGGCAGCGATGGCACAAAGAGTCAAATGAATAAAAAGTTTTAAAAAGGGAGTTTGAAGCAGTGCCACATTGTCACTGTCACAGGCAGTTAAAGCAGTATCAAACTGCATTATCCCTGCAGTGCAGATTACACCTAGGACTCTAGGAGACCAAAGTTTGGATCCATGCTCAGCTGTGGAAACCCACTGGGTGACCTTGGTCAAGTCACAGCCTCTCAGCCTCCAAGGAAGGCAATAGAAAACCTCCTCTGAATAAATTTTGCCAAGAAAATCCTAGGATGAGGTCTCCATAGGTTGGAGCCATCTTGAACAAGAACAATAAAGATACTATCAACAAAAGAGTTCACCAGATAGCAGGAATATGTTGGAGCCAAGCCAGGTAACAATGTGGCTAATAATGTGGTAGGCTATATTCACTTTTGCTCCTTTGGTTTCAGGCCTGCTAACTTTTAGTAGTCTTGTGGCTTTCCGTACCGAGAAGGATCTTGGTTACCTGTAAAGTAAACATGCAAATTGATAGCACTATATAACAATGAAAATAACAAAAATAATAAGAGATAATAGGGATCCAATTCTTCATTAAGTTTCTTCTTGAAGGTCGCAATGAATAATTTCAGCAATTTTCTTCCTGCTGTGAGAAAGAAAACAACACAGTTTTCAAAGGCTATTTGCAATTCAGAACTTATTCTGAGAAAAATTTCTGTGTGGTTGTTTTGTGCACAAAGCATCATTTTAAACACAGAAAACATTTACACAGAAAATGCTGTGTTCTGCACAAAAAAATTGCAAATCACCCATATGCTAATTTTATGCAGAACAAACCCCCAATTACAGATTTTTCTGCACAGAAACCAAGATTTTCTGTGCAAAATTATATTTCTGTATTGAAATATTATATGCAAAAATGCTGCTTTCTGTGCAGAAAATGCTGTTTTGTATGCAAACCAGCCATGTGTGAATTTTATACAGAGCAGATTCCCCAAATCACAACCTTTTTCTGTGCAGATAACAGCATTTTCTGTGCAGGAATTATTATTTCTATGTTGAAATAATATTTTCCACACAGAAAATGCTGTTTCCTACATAGAAAATGTTCTTTTCTGTGCAAAATGACCATGTGTGAATTTTGCACAGAATAACTCCTGAACTGCAGAGATTCTCATCAGTCCAGGATTCTTCTTATCAGTTTCTCAACACTAAAAAATAAAATAAAATAAAATAAAATAAAATAAAATAAAATAAAATAAATGTAAAAACATTTTCCAAATATATTTAAATATTCTTTCCATTCCCTAATCAACACACAAATAGATTTGGAGAGGAACTTGGGGATTGTTGCAATAATGCTGATGTTGCAAAATACAGATAGCTCCTATGTGTGTGTGTTTGAGAGACAGAGACCAATAGTACTTTGTTTCATGAACCAACAATTTCAATGTGAAATTACACATTTTGGGAGAATACTATTTTGTCTAGTTCTTTCATTGCTGCCCTTCCCATTCCTAGTTTTTTCTGATTTCTTAACTGCAGTCTCTTTTCTAATCAGTGTTTGATCCTAGGTACAGGAACTCTTTTACTATTCTGATTTCCTCACTATCTAGGCAACTATTTGGTTCTATTCTTCTCTGATTCTAATACTGGAACTACTAGGAGCACAAAGCTCCACTTTTTACAACCTGTGGCTCCACAATACTATTATTTACTAGTTAAGTTCATTGAAAACACAGATATCTTGAGTAGCTTTGGCTCTTGATGTTGGGAGAAGATCTTTTCACTGCTGGATCCTAGTCTCAAGTCCATGTCAAATTTCTCCTTAACTGTTTTTAATAATAATAATAATAATAATAATAATAATAATTATTATTATTATTTATATACCGCCCATTGGTGACCCAATCTGGGCGGTTCACAACATTAAAATAATGCAGCATAAAACCAACGTATTTCCCACCCCCTGTTAAAAAACTATTAAACCAGATTTAATTAAAACCAATTTCCCAAAAAGTTTAAAATACAGAATAATAAAACAATAATTTTTCAAAAGTTTTCAATCTGGACCTCTTTCTAAAGATATTCCTTATAAACATTTTGGAGGAAGCTAATGGCCCTCAAAATGGCTTTCAGGGGACATATGCAGCTGGTGGGCTATTCTTTCTCTGCCCTGTTCTAAACATACCTTCTGAATCATAACCTGTTGGATGGTAGCCATTTTTTGGGTTGGCTAATGTGCTAAATCCTTGCAATGCAGCTCACATGTGTAACTTAATTCTATGTGCCTTACACTCCATGGTTCAGGGCTGGTAATTGTATCTTGGCCTTAGGTGAGATCAGTGCATTTCTGGTGCCTGTCAGGTTTGCACATGTTCATTCATATGTCCATCCTGCCCAAGTTGTGCATCAATCTAGATTTAAAAAAAAATCTACACACACATTTAGATTTAAATAAGGATTTTGGACATGTTGTTTTCTCACAAAATTGCACACATTTTTTCTCTCACAGTGTGCATTTCTAAATGCATTTTACTCCTAAAGATGGGTATATGTATTGAACCAAGAATTGTGTGGCAGAATTTGTTGAAGTGTGAAATTCAAAGAATCTCTGCCTTCCAATTGCGCATTACTGGTGGGGCATGGATCAATTCACTTTGAAATATGGACAATAGAGAATCCTCAAGCATCTCTAGGTGAGATCTAGATCTAGAAGATCCCTCTCTCAGAAGTACCTGTATTTGTTATTATTATTTTTAATCGTCTTCAAGTTGGCTTTGACATATGGCAACTATATGAAGGCGTCCCAGTCATCAACAAATCCCTGTTGCTTAAATCTTGCAAATTGAGGGCAAATTCCTTGATAAAGCCAATCCATCTGTAATGTCACCTTCTTCTTTTCCTACTGCATTTTCCTTTCTCAAGCATTATTGTCTTATCCAGTGCATTGTGCCATGTCACAATGTGTGTAAAATGCAATAGTCCCAGTTCAGTCATTTTGGCTTCTATTGAGAGTTTGAGGCTTTAGGCTTGATTTGCTCTTGGACCCATTTATTTGTCATTTTAGCAGTTTTAATACCTCATTTCAAATTAATTTGTTCTCTTCCTGTCAGCTTCATTTTCCAGCTTTTACAACCATACATAGAAACTGAAAATATTATGGCATGGATGAATCTGAATTTGGGTTGCTCTTCCAAGTCTTTGCTCTGATTTCTGAACTATGCTCTGCATTTTGGTTAATGGGTGAGTCAAGGTATGGGCTGTATCTGCACTGCAGAATTTATACAGTTTGAGACTCCTTTACCTGCCATGGGTCAATGCTATGGAATTCTGGGATTTGTAGTTTTGTGAGATGTTTAGCTTTCTCTGTCAAAGAGCTCTGGTGCCACAACAAACTGCCAATCCCAGGATCCCATAGCATGAGCCATGAAAGTTAAAGGGTGTTAAACTGCATTAATTCTGCAGTGTGGCTTTAGCCATAGAAAGACCTTAACAATTTCAATGTCTTCAGCATCAGCCACTTTAAAGTTATGTATATCATATGGAGTCATTATTTTTGTTTTCTTAATGTGCAGCTATAACTCTGCTTTTTCAATTTCTTCCTTATCGATCAGTAACAATTCAAAGGATCCCTAGTGGTGCAGTGGTTAAATGTCTGTACTGCAGCCACTCACTCACAAACCAAGGTTATGAGTTCAATCCCAGCCAGGGGCTCAGGGTCAACAGAGGACCTTTGCAGACTGCCAGAAATAGTGCAAATTGAGTCCACTTTAACTGCCCTGGCTCAGTGCTAGGGAATCATGGTATTAGTAAGCTAAAAATTACTATGCATACTGAGCAAGGCACAAAAACACACCCACCACCAGCATCAGCGACACCATCAGTAAAATACAAGACAGTGCTAGGGAATCATGGGAATTGTATTTTTTTCTGAGACATTGAGCCTTCTCTGTCAGAGAGGTCTGATGCCACAATAAACTACAGTTCCCATGATTCTCTAGCACTGAGTCAGGGCAGTTAAAGTGGACTCAATTTGCACTATTTCTGGCAGTCTGCAAAGGCCATCAGTCGCTAAAATGAGTACCCAGCTTGTTGGGGGCAAGTAGTTTATAGTTGTAGACTGCTTAGAGACTGCTTAGTGTGGTATGAAACTGCTATTGCTATTTGCAATCTTCTGTTAACAATGGTACAGTGTCATCTTCCCCAGCCCTAGGAACTTCAGACACACATAAAAAGTCAAGTCACTAAAGCATACAAAATTTAAACTTTAATTAAGGGGTCAATAGAATCAAAAGCAATTTAAAATCATGGGATGAAATCCACTATTGAAGCTACAAAATGGATAACCTAGAATTTGTTGCTGTTATTAACTGCTATCAAGTTGACTTTGACTTATAGCGACACCATGAATGAGAGACCTCCAAGTCACCTTGTCATCAACAGCTAAGGTCTTGCAGACTCAGGGCCATGGCTTTTTTGATTGAGTCTATCCATCTGCAATGCAGTATTCCTTTTTCCTGCTGCCTTCTACTTTGCCAAGCATGATAGTCTTTTCTAGTGAGTTGCATCATCTCATGATATGGAAAAAGTACAACAGTCTCATTTTAGCCATACAGTGTCATCTATACTGTATTTGTAATTTCCTTGGTTAGCACCAATAATTTAATGGCAACTTACTCCTTGGTTGATGCAAGGAACATATTAAAAGTGCCTTTAAAATGACTTTTCCAACTAACTGGGAATTCTGGGAGTCGTAGTAAAGCTGCCCCCATCCTTATTAGCCAGACTTGGTCAATCCGTGCTACCTAATTCCTTTGACTCTCTGTTTTAAATGCTTTTGTGCTTTTCTCAGTAACAACCAGTAGATGGTACCAGCATGCCATAAATAGAATCCAAAAGAAGTAAGACTTGTAAATGATTCCACCGCTCACTTTTTTCCTTCAGCAGGGAAGCGTTGCAAAGTTTGGGGGACTACAGGGAAATTGTACAGGAGTGCAGAGCCTGTATTTCTATATATTGTATAGTATAATATATCTGCTTTGGTCAGCCTCACTTGGAATACTGTGTCTAGTTCTGAACAACACAATTTGAAGGGGTGTCATATTGAGGATGGAGCAAGCTTGTTTTTTGCTACTCCAGAGAACAAGATACAGAGCAATGGATGGAAGCTTCAGGAAAAGAGATTCTACTTCAACATTAGGAGCAACTTCCTGACAGTAAGAGTTGTTTGACAGTGGAACACACTCCCTCAGAGAGTGGTGGAGTCTCCTTCTTTGGAGGTCTTTAAACAGAGGTTGGAATGGCCATCTGTTCGGAGTGCTTTGATTGTGTATTTCTGTATGGTAGGGGGTTGGACTGGATGGCCCTGGTGGTCTCTTCCAACTCTATGATTCTATGGGCCTCGGCAGATGGCTAATAGAGCCGTCCTCGAGGCAGGGAAGAGCCGTCCCGAGGAAGGGGCGCATAGCGCATGGCTGGCGCTCCAAGGGCAACCTCC
The DNA here is from genome assembly GCA_020142125.1 of Phrynosoma platyrhinos. Taxonomy (NCBI): domain Eukaryota; kingdom Metazoa; phylum Chordata; class Lepidosauria; order Squamata; family Phrynosomatidae; genus Phrynosoma; species Phrynosoma platyrhinos. The sequence continues at coordinate 387,411,375 of CM034701.1, forward strand.
CGCCACAGCGTCTGGACACGCTGCAGCGGAAAAGTCAGCGAAAGTGCGCCGCAAGCTTTTGCGGTGCACTTTCACTGACTTGTGAAAGGAGCACTATTTTAGCGCTCCTTTCAGGGGCGGTGAAAGTGCGCCGCAGGATCGAGGCGTGGGGATGCCTCGGTCCCGCGGCTCACCTTCCCAGGGCGGCCCCATGCCGCCAGTCTGTTTAGGCCCTATGATTCTGTGAATTCAAGACAGATATGGACAAGTTGGAATGTGTCCAGAGGAGCCAATCAAGGTGGTCAAAGGTCTGGAAAGCAAACCCTTTGAGAACTCAATGGTTGTTCTTCATCCTGGAAAGAAGTGACTAGTGGGGTACCTCTGGGGTCTGTCCTGGGGCTTGTGTTGTTTAACATCTTTATAAATGACTTGGACAATGGAATGGAAGGCATGCTCATCAATTTTTGGGGAGGGGGGAATAGCTAATACCTTTGAGAATAGGACCAGAATTCAAAATGACCTTGACCATTTGAAGAGATGGACCAAGGCTAACAAAATTAATTTCAAAAAGAATAAATGTACTACATCTAGGCACGGAAAAAAACTTGAAATGTATAAATATAAAATGGGTGATATCTGGCTTGAAAGCAGTACATGTGAAAAGGATCTAAGGATAGTAGACCACAAACTAAAAATGAGTCAACAGTGTGATGCAGCAGACAAAAAAGCTAGTGTAATTCTGAGCTCTGTGTGTGTCCAGGTAATGTGCCCCTGAAGGGCCATTACTGGACACTGCAGACCAGGTGTGAATAAAGTGCAGCCTTCCAGATTTTGTTGGAGTGCAACTCCCATTAGCCTCAGGTAGCATAGCTTGACTCAGGCTTGCATCCTTCCAAGGTCGTTAAAATAAGTACCCAGCTGTTGAGGGGCAATGAGCTTACAGTTGTAAACCGCTTAGACACCCCATAGCACAGTATGAAGCGGTATATAAATGAAGCTGCTTTTGCTTTGCTAATTTGAAGTTTAGATTTGGGTCCTACCTCCAAGATACCTCATTATGTATGTATATGAAAATGCAGGTATTCCAAAACAAACAAACAAACAAGCAAACAAACAAAACCCAAAATCCAGAACACTTTTCATCCCAAGTATTTTCGATAAGGGATGCTCAAGCTGTAATATAATGTAATTTAGTGCAATGTAATATAATAAGTATAATATAATATAATATGATATATATAATAATACACACACACACACAATGTAATGCTCCTGAGAACCAAGAAACTTACAACCACTTATTCCAAATACTTGGAAATTGTGTGAAAACAGCTGTTGAAAACCAGATCAATGGCAATTTACTGTGTAGCCACTAGGTGGCAGTGTAGCCACAATATTACACCAATTTGTCTTGGAGCTTGTTAGCATATGTGAGTTTTCATAAAATTTTGGACACATGTGGAGTTCCCTCTATGACCCCAGACTGACCTCCGTGGGATGTCAACCATAATCCCCTAGATGGCACATAATGTAGGCACTGAGAGATCTGCCGAGGACAGATGGAAAATTCCCTACCAGATAGGTTTGGGAGTTGCCAAAAGGGAAAAACCATTATACTGGAAAAGACACATAATAGTGCTTATTTGTCTTGAGTCTCACACTTAATGGGGCAGTGATCAGATTTGACTGCACCCTTTTCTCTAGCCTCCCTTCCTTGATAGTCTCAAAACTAAATGCATTGTTTAGACTCTGCTCACACCTATGGTTAACAAAGCTAAGTCTAGGCTAAGGCTAAGGACGCCTTAGTCCTAGCTTCAGCCAAGCCATTTAGTCAATAGCCAGAAGGCAGAAATTTCCTATATAACCCTGACATTTGTAGGCTCCATGTGTTATCTTGAGAGAACATGCTGACTCCACATCAGTCTGTACTCTGATCATAGCTCCCTCAGCCATCTTACACCCCCCCTATTTCGGTGGCTGTGCTTCATCATCATTATCATCAACATCCACAGTGGATCCTGGAGAAGCCTTCGGAAGTGAGTAACTCCCTCAGTCTGGTCCCTCTCGAACTATCCCTGCTTTCATCCTTTATTTCTAAGCGTGCAGAGTGTGTGAGTGCCATATTTGTATGTGTGGTTTTCCCTTGTTAACAATAAATATTT
>CM034701.1:387413615-387432767 GCA_020142125.1 Phrynosoma platyrhinos
TGAGGCCTGACCAATACATGTGCACAAATACATTTGCACAGAGAGCTGACGTGAAGTTTTAAAATAGGTTTTCCTAAATCTCACTCCTCTTCTTGCAGTTCTGCTAAGACCCAGCAGGTGGCAATGTCCCTCTTCTCCAGAGACTATTATTTGTAGCTAGGTCCCAAAGATCAGCTGCGTGTGTTGTGTGTCTTCAAGCCCTTTATGAGTTGTGGCAACCCTAAGTTGAACTTATCACATGGTTTTCTTGCCAAGGTTTGTTGACAAGGGGATTACCATTGCCTCCCTTTGAGACTGAGAAAATGTGACTTGCCCAAGGCCACCCAGGGGGTTTCAAATACCTTTGAAGCCCGGTCTCCCACAGTTCTTGTCCAACACTCGACCACTACACTATGGTTTGTTCAAATCGAGATGTGAAATTCATCTCACTTGCAGGATGGCTATGGCAAAGGACCACAGAGAAGTGGCTTAATTTCAGAATTTTGGAGCACTTTGGGTTGCCAGAGTGAAAACTTGAGAGGGTGCCTGTACCTTTCACGATCATGTTGAAAAGGGAATTTCAGCAGGTATTGCGTGTTATCTGGTTACGTGACAAGAAACACCTGCTGAAATCCCCTCTTTTATACAATCACTAAAAAAACAGAGGTCACCCAGATTGCAGAGTAAACTATCATATCAGTTGGGTACAAACATGGGAGGATGTTGCTTAGCAGTTAAATGCAGACTGGAAAGTTGTTTCTATCATTTCCTTCCGATGTATAAAATAAAGATCTGTTCCATTAAAGCTATGGACTTTGAGTGTTTCTCTCTCTCTCTCTCTTTCTCTCTCACACACATATATATATTCCATTTTTTTTAACCAAATAAAATTATTATCATACAGTACTCTTATAATTTTATAATGATCTGTTGGAGTTTATCTTCTTCTTTGTCTTCCCCATCTTCAGCTTTTTAAGTCGGTGATAAATTTAGTTATGTTGCCCTCAGGTATACTTACACAATCTCATCTTAAATTTACTTATAATATACATGAACCAAATACACTGAGATAAATGTTTATTTCTCTTTCTCCTTATACAGATGTTTAGACTTTAATTTTTTTAATTCTTTTAACTCTTGATTGTTCTTCTTTATCACTGTATATTTATATATTCTTATATATATTCACACACACACACACACACACACATTTTCCAAAACAAAATAATGCATGCATATATATATATATATATATATATATATATATATATATATATGTTCATAGGTATATGAAATGCACTTTTTGCCAAGTCTTTGGTTTCATATTATCATATAGCAGGAAGGGATTCCTAAGGGTCATGTAGTCCAACCCCTGGAGTGTTGAGAAACCATTTTTAAAGTATCCCCGAGAGGCAGCTCTTTTACCTCTGTTAAAAACCAACAGCAGAGTCTACCACTCTTTAGGGAGCCAACATGGTGTAGTGGTTTGAGTGCTGGATTATGACTATGGAGAGCAAGGTTTCGAATTCACACTAGGGCAGGGAAACTCATTGGGTGACTGTATAGCCATCTGTGGTAGAATTCAAAGATATAGCTGTGTTGTAGAATCAGTATGTAAGAGAGATCCTTTGAGACTACCGTATATACTCGACTATAAGTCGACCTCATGTATAATTCGAGGGCAGGTTTTGGGGCCAAAATTATGAATTTTAATGTGACTTGTGGATAACTCGAGGGTAACATTTATGGGCATGTAACAAAGGATGTAAAGGATGAAGCCAAGGAAAATTATACCAAAGAATTTAAAACATTTCAGGAGGCATAACTGTTTGTGCTCACACTATGGATGAGAAAGTAGAGGTCAGATTACACTCTTGCTATTCACCAGGAAATGGTTCCTTTTAAAATAAAGAGTTAAAGTGTAGTAATCACATTGACCCGTGGATAAGTTGACTCAGTTTTTAGGGGGTCAATTTTTTGACTAAAATTTCTAACCTTATACATGAGTATATACAGTAACTAAAGAAAGAAAAACGTTGGCAGCGTGAGCTTTCGTAGACATATGGGCCTCTGCAGACAGGCCCAAAGGGCCAGCCTGGTAGCAGAGATGGGGAGGGGGAGTCACATGCCAGCTGCCCCAACCCCAGCCTGACGATGTCCTGATACCGCGCGTCATTACGCATGGCGTGCGGCATCAGGATGACCTCCTTATGTGTTGCACCGGAAGGGGCAAGAAAGAGCTGCGTGCCAGTTTTTCAGGGGATCAAAAGGGAGGATTGGGACTGTGGCGTGTGGTAGCCAAGGCCCTGATCCTCCGCTTCTGAGGGCACCCTAGAGCTGCCAGTCTGTGGACCCCCATTTGTCTACTTCCTCAGATGCATTTGGTCTCCAAATGCATCCAAGGAAGTAGACTTAAGTCTACAAAAGCTCATGCTGCCAACTTCTTTCTTTAGGTTGGGCCTCTACAGACAGGTGGCTGTGGGCTGCCCCAAGAAGCCACGGATTGGGACCAAGGCTGCCTCATGCCTCAGCCCCGATCCACCCTTATGGCACCTCTGAAAAGGAGCACTAAAATAGCGCTCCCTTCAGAGGAGCCAAAAGGGGCGCCGGAAGAGGCGCTGGGTGCCTCTTCTGTACTCCTTCCAGCTCAGTGTGTTCAGATGCTGAGTCAGAAGGACGTCATCAGAGCGCTGTGTGGCAGGCATTTCGATGATGTCCTCAGGCTGCCACTCCCCTTCCTGGGATTGAAGACGGCACTTTTTGCCATCTGCATCCCCCCTTAGTCTCAAAAGTGTTACAAGATCCCTCTACAAACCAGATAGTCATCAGTGGGGAGTGCTTTAATCATGTCTTCCTGGATGGCAGAATGGGGTTCAACTGGGTGGCCCTTGTGGTCTCTTCCAACTCTATGACTCTCTCTCTCTCCCTCTCTCTCTCACACACACTTTTTAAAGGACCTACAAATTAATTAATCAATGATAATCAAGAATGAGTTGGATGTTAACTGGATTTCTCATAATTCAAAAAGTAGAATAATTCCATTTCTACAATGTGGAGTAAAACACACAATTGGATAACAGAATTGGATAACAGATAACATGTCACTTTGATTTTACTGAAAGTGAAAAACTATTTCTTTTTGTATCAGAAAAGCAAGAGATATTGTAGGTTTGTGAGATGAGAAAATGCTCAATGAAGCGTAATTGATTTTTGCATTGAACCAGAACCCATTGCTTGTGGATGTAGTGGCTCATCTTTGCATTGCCAGGTTCAGCTGGGTGACATCAATACATTCTGTATTCTTCTTTGATGGTGGTCATAGGCGGCAGGTGTTCTCCTCTGATGAAAGAGGGAAAGAAGGAGAGCATTGGACATTTACTGGAGACACCCTATTGGCTTTTGATATGCGCTATAAATCTTAGAGTGTGCATGCAGTTATCTTGTTGAAATGTTAAATAGTGATTAGCAGCACTTACCAAATTACTCACTTGTAAAATGTCTGTCTGTCTATGGTCTCTTTTGACTAGAGTCTAGTGTCACTAGACAATTAAAACAGTGTGATACCACTTTAATAGCCATGGCTCCATCCTATGGAAACCTGGGATTAGGGTGTCACTAGAGCTGTGGGGAGGTGCGGGCTACACCAGGTGACACCTTAAAGGAGTTATACCATTGCTCCCCAAACATCTGCCTTTTGGCAGAAACAGGCTGTAGCATTCATCTGAGTCCCTTTAAAATGCTGAAGCTCAGTGGAAGAGATGGTGCAAGTGGGGCAAGACTCAGTGGGGGGAGAAAATTTCTTTAAAAACATCACATCTTACCAAATTTTCATTTTAACCGCATGAATTTATGATCATGTAAATACATTTATGCTGTGCATATGACATTACAAGTTAAAGGTATAATTTTAATATTGGTAGTTGTTCATGTCAAGATTGCCGTTACATTCAGTGATATATGGGAAATTATGAATAACATTTGTACCAAATTCATTAAGGATTCTGTACGGTGTGGTATGGGAGGAGGTCAATGGTGGTGATGCCAACCCTAGTGATGCCACTGTCTGGGATGTATAGTTTTGGAAGAGATTTAGATTTCTCTGTTAGAGCACTCTAGTGTCTCACCAAACTACAGATTCCAGGATTCTTCAGGATACAACCATGACAGTTAAAGTCTTATCAAAGTGCTACAGTTGTCTCACGTGAAAGAGAGCCAACTACCTAATTTAAGGCTTTTTCCAGACTAGTTTAAAGAATCATGAATTCTCATGATATAACTCCTTCAGTTGTTCCTTGGTGTAGCAGTTTCTTGGATCTGTGCTAGCACTCTTCCAGTTTTCCTTTTAAAATTGGAGCATGGTTTAATGAGGTGGTCCTATGGTTTGTTGAGCAATGTTTCTCCCTCTTAATTTTTATTTTATTTTAAAAATTTTTGCTATGGTGCAAAAGTGCCATTTTATTGATGCAGTGTGATGCACCATATCATAGCACTCTAACTCTTAAAGGTGACAAAAATCTAATTTGAATATTTTAAACCCCCACACCCAGAGTTATAGCAACAAATAACCACAGCTTCCAGCAACCTCCTGACACATTTGCACAGTGTCACATTCCTACCCAAAAACAACAAGGGAGGTACTCTTGCAAGACTTCTCCAGGAGACTGTTCCATAGCTTTGAGGCCATCCCAGTAACGGTCCTGTTTTGGGATGAAATTATACTGACCTTCTGCACAGGGAGGGGCTATCTCTGAGGTATACTAAAATTACTTTATAACTATGTGCACACATACTTATTTTAGGACTGGAATCCTGTTGGGTTAGATCCAGCTAAAATAGATCAACTGAATCAACTGTTGAATGGTAAGTCAACATGTTTGTAAATCCAACTGATTTGGTGACTCCACTCTAGTCAAGGCTCACAATAGGAATTGGGCCAAGGTTTCCTAGACTGCATCTGCACTGCAGGAATTATTCAGTTTGACACCACTTTACCTGACATGGCTCAATGCTATAGAATCCTGGGATTTGCAGTTTGGTGAGATGTTTAGCATCCCATTCACTCAGGTCCTCTGGTGAACATTTACTCCAGTCAGCCAGGACTGGGTTGGCAACTATCAGCCAAAGGACTTTTTCTGCATCCACCCTGAGACAATAGACTAATCTGCTGGAAGAGATTCGAAAGCTGAATATGCTGTCCGAATTTAAAATAGCATTAAAGACCAGTCTCTTCTGGCAGGTTTACCCATATGATTTATAAATTGTGAATTTTAAATAATAAATTTTAGATGTGGATTGTTTTAATATGTGTACATCTTATTTGTCCTTGTGAATTGATGTGTGTTTAAACTGATGTCTTTTTAATGGATGGTATTTGTTAATTGTTGTTGTTCTCCACCTTGATCTGTGGGGAGAGGAGGGTAAGAAATAAACAACAACAACAACAACAACAAATATTTTAATGCATTTTAATGTTTATTATTTTAATTTGACAAATTATTCAATGGCTATTTAGATAACTTTGTAGTTCTACTTTTATCAAAAATCATGTATGTTTTTTAGTCAATATTGTTTTAGATATGTTGTTAGGTGCTTTGAGTCCCATTGTTGGGAGGAAATGTGATATCAGTTAGTAAAATAAATAAATTAATAATAATAATAATAATAATAATAATAATAATAATAATAATAAAACAAATATTTATATTAACAAAATATATTGAACTTTGTAGAAATTTTCATATGAATCCCTCACAAAATGTCAACTGATAGAAAACCAGGATAAGAAGAAAATACAGGAACAGGTCAAAGACACACAATGAAATCTAGTCTGGAGGAGGTTTTCCACATCCCTAATGCAGATATATGCACACTGTTACATGGCTAGGCTTAAACGTTGGTCATGAAAACTCTCCACACCATGAAAGCTGTTTGGGCAAGATTTCTAGACATCACTAAATATATGCAAAAAGATCTCTAAGGGCCAAAACAGACTGGCAAAAAATGCTGGCTTCAGGGTGATGTGGGTGCGTGGGATACACATGCTGCATGTCCCGACGCCATACCCAAGCTGGTGTCATGCCGCCCTGCTGACAACACAGTGGGTGGCATCATGGTGTTCCAGTGCAATGACATTGAAATGCGCTGTGCCACAGAAATGCTGAAAAAACACCGCTACAGTTTCTGCTGCTTTCTGCCATGTCTTTTTGAGCCAGCAAATAGTCAGATGAGGACTGCGTCATGCAGTTGCTGTGGCCCTGATCTGGCACTCAAAGGGGCGGCAACAAGCCACTCCTTCAGGATGATCTGTTTTGCCCCTAAGAAGCCTTCTTGAATTCCTCTCACCTTTTACAACAGTGGTGCCACGCAATATTGCATGTTCCTATGGAGCGCCAGGGACGCCGACACCGCCGAGAGAGACACAGTCCCTGTTGTTGCTGACATTCAAGATCAGAGTGTGTTGTTTTGGCAGACCCTGCTCAACAGAACACACACAGCTCAGATTATTCTATTCATGTATAAAATTATAATTCTTATCTCATGTGTCATGGTCTACCACATGTTTGTTGTTGTTGTTGTGTGCCTTCAAATTGTTTCCGAGTCCAACTTATGGCGATCCCAAGGCAAACCTATCATGGAGGTTTCTTAGCAAGATTTGTTCAGAGGAGGTTTGTCATTACCTTTCCCTGAAGCTGATGAGTTTAATACAACATATTACCTTACACACCAATGAATTATTCACATCTTATCTTAAAACTATGCACAATTATTAATTAATTCCTTATATACATATATAATATTTTCTTTATATATTGCCCCCTCACCGCTCCTTCCCATCCACTCTGGGAATGATAATTCCTTATTAATTTCCTTTTTCTCTCATGTGGAAGATCATTTTAACTGGTTCCTTTATATAGCAACAGCATTTACATTATTCACATCTCATCTTAAAACTGTGCACCTATTAACCAATCCCTCATATACATACATAATATTTCATACATAATATACATAACATACATAACATACATGATATTTACATTCTCATACTGCTCCCCCTCCTCAACATTCTCAATCATTATTCTTCAATTACTATGCCAAATCTCTTCTTTCAATTCCCCCCATTATACCCTTCTATTTTCCCCATTATGTACTCTGATATATTTTCCTTCCATCTATTACAGTGCCATCTTTCTTTATCCTTTCAGTCATATGCAATCTCTGCTTGTGTTGCTATAATTAATTGTTTAGTTAAATATTTCTCCTCCTTCTGTAATCCTGTATTCCTAACATGACTAGTTATTCATCTTTAATTAATTTAATGTTTTCCCCTATTATTTTATTAATTTCTTGTTCTATTTCCTTCCAAAATCCTTTTCAATACTCCCACTACACATGGATATAGGTTCTTTTGCTCCCACATCCATGCCAACAAGCAGGTGATACATTTTCATTAATATAAGATAATTGTTGTGGTGTTCTGTACCGTCTTTCTATTACTTTAATCTGTTGTTCCCAAATTTATTACGTATTTTTAATATTTTTGGTTTCTTGTACCCATTGTTGGATTTCTTTCCTATTAATCTTAATACCCTTTCCCCTGGCCCTCTATGAGATTATATTGATTATTTAATAACATCTTGTAAAGAATTATAATTATTATCTCTTGTTTCACAGTCTACCACATGTTACTGACTGGAGTTTTGCAACACCAGTGATTCGGATTCTATCCAAAACTCTTGTAGGATTCATCGAGGTGTTGTCAGAAAATGTGGCATGTTCCAAGTTATGAAAAATCACCTTGAAGGCTGACAAAACAAAACTACTACATGCCCAATACTTTAAAAGTACAGAAGGAAAAGTCGAGAAGTGGAGCATCTGGAAATGGTGTCAGGAGAAGCACATCTAAGCCACAATGCTGTGGTAACATTGGAGGGGAGTCAGGCATATCTCAAGTCTGTTGGTGGTTGTTCCTATGGGAAGAATCTGGTTGGAAGGGAAAAGGGGGAGCGGTATGGGAACTGAAAAGAATAAATATGTTTATTGCTTTTAATGACTAGATATTGAGCCTGCCATGAATTTGAAATTGTGTGTAGAGTTGGCTCTCCACATTTGTGGCTTTGACTTTTGTGGATTTGATTATTTTCAGATTTGTTCTAGGAATTTCTAGGTCTTCCAGCATGATTCTGACAGAAGTTGATCATAGAGTCACACTGGAAGACCTAGAGATTCCTAGAGAAAACACTTCTCTAGGTGTTTGTGGGTCCTCCAGTGCAATTCTACCATCACCTTTTGCCAGATGTTGGCCATAGAATTGTGATGAAGGACCTAGAGATTCCTCAAGAGGTAGATAAAAAAGTGACATTTTATTTGAGCTTTTTCACTTTCATGGGGGTCTTGTGCCCCATGTGGAGGGCCAACTATAGTTTAATTAGGAAACATACAGGGGTAGCTGCATTGGCAATTTAGCAAATTCAAACAAAAATCCACCAAATAGTGATACCTTTATTGGCCAACCAAAATGCACTGTATACTTGTTGCATGCTTTTGAAACTCCAGTTGAGGTGAGAGATTCTACCTCAACATTAGGAGGCACTTCCTGACAGCGAGAGCTGTTTGACAGTGGAACACTCTCACTCGGAGGTTGGTGGAGTCTCCTTCTTTGGAGGACTTTAAACAGAGGCTGGATGGCCATCTGTCGGGGATGCTTTGATTTTGAGTTCCTGCATGGCAGAGGGTTGGACTGGATGGCCCTTGTGGTCTCTTCCAGCTCTATGATTATGATTCCACTGGAATCCAGCTTCTTCATCAGGCAAGATGTTACCAAACAGGAGAAAAAATTGGAGATGTTAGTCAGATGCCTGCATTTTGATGTTTCTGTCTTTAGTTAAGATAGTAAATGGAGGGTATCTTCTGCAGGCTGGCCTCTCCTCCTTCTGGCCATGTGGCTATTGGAAGATTTGCAAAGACCAGGAAATTGAAAGTCCATTTGCATCTTAACAAGGACCCCTCTCTTGCAATCCAATATGCCTCCGTGCCTATGAGGTCACAGGCCAATATATTTTTATAGCCCCTCAGGACATGCCAAAGCCCTCATATCCCTTCAATTAAACAAAAGGAAAAAAATAAATCATGTGAAAATTGCCCAAACTGCTACAAAATACTGGGTGCTGTGCCTCAGAAAATCTAGGTGGTTACCTTTTGTTTTAGAGAGATTCTTCCCTTTCATGAGATGTTTTTATGAAGGATGCCAAATGCAGAACAAGTTATTCTGGGGTAGGTCTAATGAAGCAAGAACCTGAGCTACCTGCCTCTTTTTGGTAGTCCTCTCTGCTGAAAACCACTGTTCTGGTTTGCTACTTGCAATACATTTCTCTTTGAGCTGAAATCACTCTTTCAGACCCCTAGAATACTAGATTTTGATCAGAGAATCTTGTGAGCTTATTCTCTTTCCCAACCTCTGGTGTAGTGGATGAGCTTGTCCTCCTTACCTTGCACTGTTCCAGCCAGGAGGGCTCCCTTGTTGTTGTTGTATGCCTCCAAATCATTTTTGACTTGTGACAACCTTAAGGTGAACCTATGATAGGGTTTTCTTGGTAAATATCTTCAGAGGGGGTTTGCGATTACCATCCTCTGAGGCTGAGAATGTGTAACTTGCCCAAGGTCACCACTACGCCACACTGAGGAGAGTTCCCTAGTTTCTCACAATGGGACTAAAGAGATAATTTCTTAATCTGAGAACCAGCATGGTGTAGTAATTTGAGCATTGGACTCTGGAGAACAGGGTTCCAATCTTTACTCAGACATGGAAACCCACTGGGCAACCTTGGGCAAGTCACACTGTCTCAGCTTCAGAGGAAAACAAAAGCAAAGCCTCTTTGAATAAATTTGCCAGGAAAAACCCATGATAAGTTAGGTCAGAAACAGTTTGAAGGCACACATCAACAACTTAAATCCGCCTTCTAGTGAGTACTTTCCTTGCACATTGAAGCTTCCCAATACTGCCCCCTCTTTCTTGGCTGTGTGTGTTTGTATGTGTGTGTATCAGGGAAAGTATTATACTGCTCTAACATTTGAACTTCTTCCTCTCATCTCTCCCTCTCTTACAAAGCCCTACAGCTCCAAACTGCTTTTAATTCCAAACTCTCAAAGGCATGCAAGTTTGCTATGGTACTTTTGCCATTTGTGAAGCTCTACCATAAAATTTGCTACTCCCCAGTCCCGCTATTGCGTATATCTAGATTCCTGTGTATTCAATAAAATCCCCCTTTTAGAGAGTTCTGTGTGAACGTGGGCTGCTGCCACACTGCAGAATTAATACAGTTTGACACTGCTTTAACTGTCATTGCTCCATCCTATGGATTTCCGGGATTTGCAGTTGTTGTGGTACCAGAGCTCCCTGACAAAGAAGGCAAAATATCCCAATAGACTACAAACCCAAGAATTCCATAGCATTGCGCCATGGCAGTTAAAATGATGTCAAATTGCATTAATTCAGCAATGTAGATGCAGCTGTGGGGTTTTCAATCCAATCTGCCTGGCACACAATTTGCCAAAGATACTAGACCCCTGATAGTCAGAACATGTATGAATTCTGAGGGAATGCCTAGTAACAAAATAGCTGTTTTTTTTTACTCATCTCTTACCTGGAGAAACCAGAACCAAGATCAAGAGTATGGAAAACAGAAGATGAAGAAGGTGCATAATGTCGATGCAGGTTGGCTGTGAAGACAGCACAGTGGCAAAAATGGAGTGAGATGGTGGTTGATGAAGGAATCTCTCTCTTCTCCAAAACAGTGATGCAAGGAATAGACACTCCTTGGGCGTTGTGGCACCCTAATCTGTTGAAATCCTGTGATCCCTGACCGTGAGCAAAGAATGAATTATTGCATGTTTCTTATTTGAGGAAGGAAGGGTTTCAAAGCCTGGCTGTTCCCTTCCCTCTGAGTGTAGATGGAGCGAGACGAAAACCTCAACGGTTCTTTTCTTGGATATACGTTTGAGGGGAAGTGGTCATTCAACCCTACATGAGTAAGCAAACAAGCTCCCCGGCACAGGTAGACTTGATCTTCCAGCTCCATGCCTCAGTTAGCACTACTTTCTCCCTTCTATCTCATGGAAAGCAATCAAAACAAATCTACAATGTACAGTAAAGAAAGAGCCAGCGATATTGCTTGCTGGCATTCGAAGTAGGGCCGTGTAACTGATTCAACTGAATCCTTAAATAACATAGCAAATTGGGATGGTTGGGACTGATTTTGTGCATGTTCTGGAATGTAACACAACATGCCAGCTCAGTTTTGAAGCAGAATGCCACGGTCCCAAACCTTTTGGACTGAGCCAGAGAGATGGGTGTTAAAAATAAGTAGGGGAAAATGTAAGCCAGTGTGTCTCCAACAAGACTGTCCAAAGAAAGGTGGTGCGATTCCAAGGTAGGGGAAAGGAGCTGGGCTTTGACAGCCCTAGCATGCAGTCTGGGCAAGAAATCTCACCAGCACACTCTACTCACAGTGCTTATAAGGAATGGTTATATGAGTGTTAGTGCAGATTATGGAAGAACTAACTGCAGTTACTTATTGATTATCATCAGAGCTGATCTTGCTGTGCTTTGTATTTTAACATGCTGTACCCTGCCTTGAGCCTTGATGAGAGTCAGGAAAGAAATAGCAGCAACAACAACCACCACATATGACAGGGTTTTCTTGGCAAAATTTGTTAGGATGGGGTTTGCCTTTTCCTTTCTCTGAGGTTGAGACAGTGTTACTTGTCCAAGGTCATCCAATAACTCTCCCATCTTGTTGAACAGTCTAGCTTAATCTTCTCTTTATCTTTCGTATTAATTTGTCTATTTAATGGGGCTCTGTGTGTTTTAGCTAGCAAACCCTATTCTTCCTTCCAGCCAGTTGTTATTTATTTATTGTTATTTAGGTGTTAGATAAGGGGCTTGCAGCCCCTTGCCCCTCCTTTTGTGGCTCATGAAGTCCCACATCAATCTCCCACAAGCACTCCACTTCTAAAATGTTTTCCTTTCATTTTTTGGCCTAAATTTGGGTAGCTTTGGCAACCAAACTATGCAGAAAGTCCCCCAAACATGTGGAAATGTGATAATACCATCACCTTACCCACACAGAATCTCATTAAGATCCACACACCTCCATTTTTCTCTGCATAATCCCTCTCTAAATGGCAATGCCACTTCTGGTGTTCATTTTGAGAGGGACTGTGCAGAGGAATGTGGCTTGCTATGGGTGGGAGATGGTGTCCCATGGAAGAATTTGAGGGATAAATTGTCCTCTTGCTTCCATCCTTGTATTAGATGGAAGTCAGCCCATCCACAGAAAAGGCATCACTTTGAGGTGGGAATGGATCCCAGGATTATGTGTCTTGACTGTGTAATTTATTTTCCTTCCTTCCTTCCTTCTGTAACTGGAGCCCTTAGCCTGCTTTTTAAAAACTCCATTTGTTATTTTGAAAAACAATAAATTTAACAGGTGCCTAACATAGAAACACCTGGGTTAATGACTTCTTGAGGGTCTGGTATGTCTGCAGATTTTATGTGGAATTGTGAAAAAAACAAAACAAAAAAGATATAACAATTTTTGGTTTTCCAATTCATGTCTGTGGTGATCTGGATTCCCAGTCTGTATCAGAATGAAATGGGATCTGATTGATATAGACAAAATTGATGAACTGGGCTCCAGACTGAATTGAGCCCTCCTTGCACAGCCAAGTTTTAAATATAAAAGAAGGCAATTGAAACAAAACTGATAAATCAGATGTGAAAGTGGTTGTGGCTGGCAGCTCATGTTAGTGGGGCAGTAAATCCACTCTAGGTATTATTCCTGGCTTCAAAAGAGATATCCAAGGTGCTAAATTATATTCTTAGATAAGTCTAGATCCTGGGCTGGCTTCTTTAAAGCTAGCCAAAACCTAGCAGATTCATCGATATGGGTACCATCGATATGGGTACCACCAGCTCAACTGTGTGGAACAAAGACTTAGGGCCTTTGCAGACTGCTAGAAATAGTGCAAATTGAGTCCACTTTAAAGGTTAGGGTTAGGGAATCATGGGAACTGTATTTTATTGTGGCACCAGAGCTCTCTGACAGAGAAGGCTCAATGTCTCAGAAAAACAACAACAATTCCCATGATTCCCTAGCACTAACCCTAACTCTTAAAATGGACTCAATTTGCACTATTTCTGGCAGTCTGCAAAGGCCCTTAGAAGTCTCCCAGATTGGTCCAAAGAAGTCTGAGTCCACACAGTACATACCACTCCTTGGGCTTTACCACTTCTTGTCTCTACATCCACTATTTCTGTTCTTTTTGGTGAATTGTTTGTAGCCATTTCCTAGAACTGTGTTAAGGCTCTTCCAAAGTTTTTAAAAATTGGGGCATGGTTTAATAGGTTATCCTGGATGGTTGACACCTGGCTTGATGGCAGTTCAATCAGTGGGACTGACTTATGTGTTAATTCACCATTGAAGAATTGATTCAGTGATCTGCTCTAGTTGGGACAGACCCACAGGATCCAGTCACTGGACAAAGAAGAACAATGACCACCATATCACCTCTACATTATGATTTCTATGCAACATAATTTTATTGAAAGTAAGAAGCATTTCTTTTTCCTGATCAACCTGCAGAGCAAGGTATATTTGCAAGCAAGGTGGAAAGCAAAGTGAGGAGATGAGGCAATAGCCAGATAAGGGCAATTCAGATTGGTACGGACAAAATAACATCCTAGACATGTGGTGGATATGATAGTGCATCTTTTTGTTCTCCACATCTCCTGAGAAGAGTGGGATTAAATCAACCATAGATACTGTGAAAAAAAAGAAAGAAAAGAAAATAACAATCATTCCATAAAAAAGTAACATCATTTCATTTTTTAAAAAACAAAAAATCTCTATAGGGACCTGGTAAGCAGCTAGGTGGATATTAAACTATCCCTCAAAGCCAGTAATACCTTCCAGCCATCCCAGTTTGGCAGACACAGGCTGACTATACAGTTAATCTTCTGTCCTCCAACTTTCTCAGTTGCTTCTAAAATCTTCCAATTCTTGCAAGATTCAATTCATTTGTTGCTGCAACTTGCAAAGACTCACCAGGGAGCCTATGCATTTACATAGCATCCTATTTCCCTCTCAGTTGTTATAGCACTAGGGACGTTTTCACACGGGGCTTTTTGAGGAGGCAATCCTACCTCCGTCCGGCCCCACTCCGGCTCCTTTTCCCGTGTGTTCACACGCGCGCGGCGGCAAACCCCGCCCCTTCCGGTGCCATCCCTGCGTCAGTCCGGCTTTTCGCTCCGTGTGTTCAAACGCACGGAGCCCTAAGTCCGGCGTCACTCTGGCAGAACCAACGCTAACTCCGGCAAAAGTGCTGGAAAGGTAATTCCGGGTTGCAAAAGGAATTAGCCTGCCGCCGACGGAGCCATTCCAGAATCAGCAGCAGGAGCCGTTCTGGAATGGCTCCAGCCGGCTTTAGGGACCCCCGTGTGAAAACGTCCTTGGATTCCCTCTCTGCTCTGCATCTACTTTCTGGTTTGAGCATGTAGGCTAGACGAAATAGTCTTGCACTGACCAGGAAACTTTCACTGCAGTGGCTGTGGGCTGCAACCAGGGATATTTACTATGGAAAGGGAAACCAGCTGGGGAATTTTTCACTTCTAAGCACAGTGGGCTGCAGCCAGGGCTATTTACCACTTAAAGGGAAACCAGAAGCAGCCTAGGAAATTCAACATTTAAACAGTGCGTGTTGACAACAACCAATTCCCAAATAATATTGATTTATTGCCCGGTATGTGCGAAAACCAATTGCGGCATTTTTGCGCTTTTGTGCAAAAGCACGGAAGTGTGAAAATATTGAGTGCTATAGCGCTTTTGTTCCTGTTTCTTTTCAGTAGTGTAATTATTGCTAAATTGACCCTGGTGTGATCCAGTGTTTAATGACATTACCAGGCTCTGTCCCAGCAGAAATCTCAGGGCCTCGATTGCTCCTGAACTAGCAACCCTTCAGGCTGATTTGCAGAATGGATACTTGCTCAGGGTGACCAGATGTCCTCCTTTTCCAGGACATGGCCTACATTTCAACCTTGTGTCCTGGAGGAGTTTCTAAAATGACCTCCATTTTGAGTATGACTAAGAAGCATGAATTTATATTTATATTAGTGTTTTTAGCTTTTATTTGGTAACGTCCTACATTTTTCTTCAATGGCCTACATGTCATGGTGCCTTGTGCTCCTTTGTGGTTAGGGCATCCTGTACTTGTTCTGTAAATGGGCATCCTATACTTGCTATGGATACTGTCCACCTAGGTGAAATTCCATCATACCTTTTACAGCATGGGGTACCATTTTTGCAACGGAATCCTGCATTTCTGAGAGGCCAGCGACAAATCGAAGAATCACAGTATCCCCCTGTGTATCTGCATTTGAGAGTTGGATCGTCAGTCCAGGTGAAACCTGTAAACGCAGAAGGTTTGCATTAACACATTTATAGCTTGTGTTTGAACATAGTGACTGGATCCCTAGCTCTACCTAATAAATTCACTGATCTTCTGTAATGGTATAATGAGAAAATTGAGGGCTGGAGGCATACATCATATTAGTCCCCATAGCTGTAGTTCCAGGGTGAATAAAAACTTACCAGCCACTGTTGCGTTGACCCATAGCAACAAACCAGTCCTTTTCCTATAAGGAGCGGATCATTATTAAGGCTGAAAGGTCTGTTTGACTGTTCAAATCCAAGCCACTTCCAAATACCTTCCATTAGAATAGGTATAGCTTATACAAACTGGGAAAACCTACCTCTCACCCCTTCCCCAAGGATTGCAGCTAAGCTAAGGGGGCCCAAAGAAGTAGGAAGACAGTAGTGTTGTCAAAATATAATGATCACAGATAATTTACATAACTTTAAGTGGGTAATGAAGGCATTGAAATAGTTGAAAGATTTTCTGTACCTTTAGTACAGATTCAGTATTCATCAAAATGGAGGCTGTAGGCAAGAAATCAGAAGAAGACTTAAGGGTACATCTACACTGTAGAAATAATGCAGTTTGACAACACTTTAAGTGCTGTAGCTACATCCTATGGAATCATGAGATTTTTATTTTACCAGACTTTTAACCTTCTCCGCCAGAGAACTGGTGCCTCACAAAACTACAATTCCCAGGATTCTTTAGGAAGAGCCATGGCAGTTAAAGTGGTGTCAAACTGCATTATTTCTACAGTGTAGATCGGGGTAGGCAACCTTTCCCCTTTAAGGGCCGAGGGACTTCAGCTCCCAGAAGCCTCAGCCATGTTGGCCAATAGCCCCATGTTGGCCAATAGCTCCTGGGATTCTGGGAGCTGAAGTCCCTCGGCCCTTACAGGGGAATGCACCTTAAGACTTGGTAAGGCAGGCTTGAAGGCACTAGATATGATCCTCAGGTTTAAAGACACATCATTAAATACTAAAATCAAAATCACTCAGGCCATAGTTTGAAATATGGTGCTGGAGAAAAGTTCTGAAAATATCATGGATAACTGGAAAGACAAATGAATGGTTCTTAGATGAAACTAAAAGTCTAAACTGAAGTGACTAAGGGCCAATGCAGACGGCCCATTTGGGGCAGTAGAGAGTCAATTGGTAGTTCTGGGGCCAGTTGCCCGTGGAGTATTCTGACCTGTGCAGACACCACCTTTGTCTCTACTATACCACCTTATATGTTACTGGCTGGTGAGCGTTTTTCAAAATCTTACAGATGAATGCAGTCAAACACATTTCAAAGAAGTGACTGGTGCTGAACAACCTGCTAGGGCTCACATTCTTTGTACTCTTCCCCTTAACACAGGTCTACAACTATGCAACTGCTTAAGATGGATTTTCTTACCTGGAGTAATCAGGAGGGCAAGTGAGAAAACAGCCAACAGAAGGAATATCTTTGCCATGTTGAAAAGTCAAGGTTGTCAGTGTCAAGGTTGCTGGAGAGATGGAACACCAAATCTAAAAGGAGACGGGTGACTCTCTATATTTATAGAGTTCTGAGGATTGGGACATATACTGAATGGTTGAAATTAGCATCCAAGGGACATTTAGGTGGTTGGCAAATAATGAAATTGCATTTTTGGAAAAACACTCTTGCAGCAACTTTCAGAATAGCGGGGGGTACGTCTTAAATGCTCTAGGTCCTTTCTCTTTCTCCCTTCCAAACTTCATGACCTCTTCTTATCATTGCCTCTGGCTCCAGCACTAAACCTTTTAGAGAAGAAAAACTGCTATTGACACTAGATGGATGCTGTTTAATTATTTATCACACGAACCCCATTCTAACCGCAAATGTGTTAATGAAAGGAAATGCATACACACCAGTTTGGGAGTACTCCCTGTCACACCTCTCTTTGATAGTACAACTGGGCTTTTGTTGGTCTCTTTTCTGACCTTGTCTTTAACCCTGCTTTCCTGCCCTATACTCTACCCAGCATGTCTTTCTTGTGTGTGTGTGTTTTAATACAATCCCAGAGTTATGCTAATACAATTTATTGTATTTATCTAATAAAATGCAAAATAAAATAAAAGGAAGTTAAACAAAAAAAATCAGGCTGTTCTGGATTAGCAAGGGGGGCATAGAATCATAGAGTTGGAAGAGACCACGATGGTCATCCAATCCAACCCCCTGCCATGCAGGAAGACACAATCCAAGCACCCATGACAGATGGCCATCTAGCCTCTGTTTAAAAATCTACAAAGAAGGACACTCCACCACACTTAGAGGTAGCATATTTCACTATCGAACAGCTCTTACCATCAGGAAGTCTTTCCTAATATTGAGGTGGAATTTCTTTTCCTGTAGTTTGAATCCATTTCTCCGGGTCCTCTTCTCCGGAACAGCAGAAAATATTGCTTCTTCCTCAATATGACATCACTTCAAATATTTAAGCAGGGCTATCATGTCACCCCTTAACCTCCTCTTCCCCAGACTAAACATACCCAGATTTCTAAGCTGCTCCTTATAGCACATAGTTTCCAGACCGTTCACATTTTAGTTGCCCTCTTCTGGACATGGGGGAGAAGAGGAGACACTGACACCATGTGACTGCTGAATCCCAAAACTGCCGCTTGAGGAACGCTTGATGACTAACCCTATACCAGTGTGATTTGGAACTTATTGACAGATTTTTCCCGTCAATGGCTAGGTGTGCTCTTACAATGCTTCGAGGACAAGGCAGCAACAAGACAGGGACAGTGTCATGCATTACCATAAGTGCTATATTCCAACATTTATAGCAGTCTGTGATAAAGTCCTAAGTATCCCTCCCACTACTCACAGATTTGAGGATCGAATGCAATCCAAAAAGAGGACTAACTTTTTCTCATTGTCACTCTTCCCTTAAATCACTCTCTGGAAATTAAATTTCAAAAATTAAGAGGGTAAATAAGAAAGGAAACTAGAGGGAAAATGAGGAAAGTAGGATTTTTATTTATTTATTTATTTATTTTTGCTTTGCAGCAATGGATGTCTGCATGGGAAGGGAATTTTCTTTTGTTGGTGAGCTGGGCAGCATTTCGAGAGGAACTACTCTCAGAAGATTATTGCACATACAAAAAGAACAAGTTTACCTCTTCCAAATTGGAGCCAAATTTGGGCTGAATGTGGGTCTTATCATATGGCTTTTTCAGCTTAATTCAGCTTCTGAGTACATCCCTGCTCCAATGCGGATCCAAAAACGTGCTCCGGTGGCCATTTTTTTAAAGTCGGAAACTTCTGACATGGAAAAATGGCTGCCGGAGTGCATTTTTGGACCCACATTGGAGTGGGGATGTACTCAGAAGCCAAATTAAGCTGGAAAAGCCGTGCGATAAAACCCAGCTTCAGCCGGAATTGGACTCCAATTTGGAAGAGGTAAGCTGGGTCTTTTTGTATGTGCAACAATCTCCTCAGTCTTGCCACATTCCCAGTTATGGTTGAAGATAACATGAAAGAGGTCCTTCTCGGTGGCTGCCTCTAAACTTTAGAACTTCTTCCTTAGGGAAGCTAGAATGGTTCCTCCCTTGCTTTCCTTCTCTTTAGCACAACATATTTTTTCATTTTATAGGTTTTTTTAAAGGCTGCATCCTCAGTGCAGAAACAATTCAGTTTGACATCACTTAGGACGTTATCACACGGGGCCCAATCCAAACAAAATCCAAACGA
>CM034701.1:387441301-387464100 GCA_020142125.1 Phrynosoma platyrhinos
TCCTTTAAAGCTTGGGTTACAGCTTGGTGTGCATTAAATGCCCCCAAAATGTGGGGCTGATGGGAGTTGCAGTCCCATTACATCTGGAGAACCACAAGTTGCCTAATGCAGAGCTAGATGGCCCAACTCAGCATAGGGGAGATCCCTATGTTCCTGTTTGTAGACTCCCCAAGGTAGTCCATTTTATGTGGATATCAATTCACCTCTTCAGAGGCACACAAATAATGGACTTCCAACTCTATCAGTGCTTTTGAAGAAGAAGTGGATTGATAGCCATGAAAGGTCAGGCTGAAATAAGCCAGTTAGCCTCAAAGATGCTACTGGCTTCCTCCATCCCGCTCCCATTTCCATTTTATGCTGAAACGCACTAGCACAGTGTCAGGATTGGATAACCCTGCCACGATTATTATGCTGGGGGTTGCTGTTAGGTAACATGTGTTTGATCCAATTGTGATGTATGGTATGCTAACATATATGGTTTCAACTGGAAGGTATGATATTATGACATGATGTCTCACTTGGATGTTTTGCTTTATATGAATATGTTGTGGGAAGACAAGAGTATAATGGAGGGTTCACATCAGGGATGTTAACTGATATGCATTTGATACAAGCCTGGTAATCTGATGCTTAGTGTAGGACTTTAGTTAAGTTAGTTGATATGTGTATGCTTTTGATATATAGAGTTATACATTGATATAGATTTATGATGATATGATGTATTGTTCCTACTAACCAATATTGTGTTTGAAAATTGGTTTGTATTATCTTAGGGGGGAATATAGATTTGTTGTATACGTTACACTTTGTATGCCTAATAAAAGTTAAATGAATGAATGAATTGTATATGTTACACATACAGGTAACATATGTTGTTAGTTGATTAATGGTTATATAGCTGGCTAAATGTGCAATGGTTGCATATATTTTAAATATATTAACTACACGGTCTAAGATAGCCTTAGAGAGAGGGTTTGAATAATAATTGGCTGAATGTTTGGTAAAGGAATGCCTAGCGGTGTTTTTCCTTTTTGGCTTGTTAAGGCCTCTGTTGTTAACTGCTGTGACGGTTAAAACAACTAGGCAAAGATGGCCTGGGAAAGAAGGAAAAACAACCAAAGAAGAATCAAATGTTTTGAGAATGGTGAAATGATTGAATCTGGCAATTTTGTAAGATGGAGTTAATGCTTTTGGTTGGCTTATGTTTGATGTATGTACACTTTTCAGTTTTGTCCAAGATGCCAGACTAGATGCATCTCAAGGACTTAGGGCCTTTGCAGACTGCCAGAAATAGTGCAAATTGAGTCCACTTTAACTGCCCTGACTCAATGCTAGGGAATCATGGGAACTGTAGTTTATTGTGGCATTAGAGCTCTCTGACAGAGAAGGCTCAATGCCTCAGAAAAAAATACAATTCCCATGATTCCCTAGCACTGAGCCAGGGCAGTTAAAGTGGCCTCAATTTGCACTATTTCTAGCAGTCTGCAAAGGCCCTTAGTAATAAAACTTGCTCCTCATCCACAGAAGCCTTATAGACTGGTGAAACAGACTGCCCGAAGGGGCAGCTTGAAGCTTCCCCTGACAGAGCCGGACTGGGGATGCGGCAACTGCACGCTGCAGCCCCAATCTGCCTTTTTGCCAGCAAACAGCCACTCCTTTTTGTGTTGGCAAAAAGCCTGCCACAGGCAGAAGCTGGCTTTAAGGCACTCTGGTGGTGTGCGGTGTTTAAATGCCATGCTGCCAGAATGCCTGGAAACTGGCCCATGTGTGGGCAGCTGGGTGGTGTGAAGCCAGCTTCTGGGCATCTAGGGGGCATTCATCGTCTGTATGCCACGTCCTCAAGATGAAGCTGGCTTTTTATGCCTGTCTGTTTCACTCAGTCAGGGGGGAGAGTTCAACTCGTTCTGATATACAGCTGTCTCTTTTGGAAACTATTGCATGTGGAAATGTCAAGGACTGAACTCAGAACTTTTGGAAATGCAAAGCATGCCCCCTACCACTGAGTTATGACCCTTTCCCAGAAAGAAGCCTAGGAACTTGCCCTATACAGAGATCCCTCCTATAGAGTGAGACTTATCCAACTCAGTATTCTCTGCACTAACTGGTTGCGGCTCACCAGTGGGTCAAACAGAGATCTTTCTCCACCCCATCTGGAACTGAAAGTACTGAACTGGGAGTACTTGTCATCCAAAACATTTACCTCTAGCACATTTCCTTCTAAGTCCCTCCTCTACATGCAAGCAGCGGTAGTAATTAAATGGTTAATACTACAATATGAAGCAACAGTGCTAAAAGCAACATGATGGATTACAGTAATATCAAGTAATATGGTGCAATCATAATGGCATTATAAATTCAGAGACATAGTCCTTTGTGCTCTTGGGTCTGGAAAGAGCTGAGAAATGAAGTTCCTTTATCTTCTCTGTGCTATTCTTGTTCTTGGACTCCTGCAGGGACCAGGTAAGGATCTGATAAATATAAAAGGATACTCATAAGTTACCAGGTAAGGAAGATCAGACCTCAGCAGCAGGGTAATCTTTTCTCCAGACTACCATCTCCATCACCCACACAGCAGGGATTTTTTAATTGTTTCCCTACTGTATCTTGAAGATTATGTATTATGCTGCCAACCAAAATAATGATTAAAAATCTGACAGTCTTTGCAACCTTAAGTTTTCCTATGAAAAGATAGCTACCTGCTCTGCATTTTGTTTTTAGTTTTTGGCTCAGGACACAAGGGATGCAGGCCTCAATAATATCATTGTCTAGTTCAAGGACCAACAATTACAGTAAATTTCTTCCATTTGTGGGGTGAAAATGAATATTTCTATGCATTATCCCCCCACTAGTCAAAGGACAGACCTGACTATGGAATAGATTGTTTCAGAGAGTGAAGGAATCTTCTTCTCTGGAGGTCTCTGAACAGAGGTTGGAGAAGGATCTCTTAGGAGTATTTCAGTTATGTATTTTGCATGACAGGGGACTGGACTAATGCTGTGTGCTCCCTTCCAAATCTGTGGTTCTATGATTTTATGAAAAGGTTGGAGCTCTCCTCTCCACTGCTGGGGTCCACCTCTGCACATATTGTTTAATTTTTAATAAACATTTTCCCCCTAATTGCTTGAAAACTATTGCATCTCAGGTCAGGTCACACAATGTAGTGTGCGGGACAGACCAATGCATCAGAAGGGAACAGGTCCCATCAGTTTTAAAATTTCTTCTTTTTCCAAATACGGGTTTCCAAGGAGGTGGTACACAGAAATTCAGGGAGGACATTACAAGTAAATGAAGGGTTCAGCACCTTTCCCATGCCAAGAGTTTTTCCACCTAAAGTTACTTCTCCCAAACACACACATACAAACACTGCTTTACAGTTGTGCAGCAAACCTAAACTCATCTAGTTAGTCCTTAAACCCTGATGGACATGATAATTTTTTGCTGTGTGCATATGTGTTATGTGCCTTCAAGTCATTTCTGATTTATGGCGACCCTATCATGGGGTTTTCTTGGCAAGATTTGTTCAGAGAGGGTTCACCATTGCCTTCCACTGAGGCTGAGAGCATGTGACTTGCCCAAGATCACCCAGTGAGTTTCATGGCAGAGCAGGGAATTGAGCCCTGGTTTCAAGAGTTGTAGTCCAACACTCAAACCCCTATGCCACACTGGAATGTGATAAAAGGAAGGGAAGGCAACCCAACTTAACAAGTCCTTGAACACTTCTTCAAGCAAAAGGTATAGTAGTGATAAGGAGAAGGTATATTGGGATCTGCTAATACATCGCCCTCAGAGGAAGCAACTTGCAAAACCATTTCTGAGTATCCCTTTCCTAAGAAAACCCTAAGAAATTTTCATAGGATCATCATAATAGATTAGAAAGCTGGGTCAAATCTAACAAAATGAATTTCATTATGGAGAAATGTAAGGTAATGCACTTAGAATAAAAAAAATGAAGTGCATAGATATAGGACACCTGGCTTAATGAGACTATGTGTGAAACGGATCTAGGAGTTCTAGTAGACCACAGGTTGAACATGCATCAATAGTGTGATGTGGCAGTTGAGAAGGCCAATGCAATTCTAGGTTGCATCAGTAAAAATATAGTGTCTAGATCAAGGGAAGTAATAGTGCCACTCTATTCTGCCTTGGTCAGACCCCACCTGGAATATTGTGTCCAGTTCTGGGCACCACAATTCAACAAGGATGTTGAGAAGCTAGAGCATGTTCAAAGGAGGGTGACTAAAATGGTGAAGGGTCTGGAAACCATGCCTTATGAGAGACTGGAGCTGGGTATGTTTAGCCTGGAGAAAAGATGGTTAAGATGTGATATGGTAGCCCTGTTCAAATATTTGAAGGGATGTCATAATGAGGATGGAGCTAGCTTGTTTTCTGCTGTTCCAGAGAACAGGACCCGGAACAATGGATGCAAGCTACAGGAAAAGAGATTCCACCTCAATATTAAGAGGAACTTCCTGACAGCGAGAGCTGTTTGACAGTGGCACACACTCCCTTGGAGAGTGGTGGAGTCTCCTTCTTTGGCGGTCTTTAAACAGAGGCTGGATGGCCATCTGTCAGGGATGTTTTGGTTTTGAGTTCCTGCATGGCAGGGGGTTGGATTGAATGGCCCTTATGGTCTTTTCCAACTGTATGATTCTGTAAGTTCACAGGTGACTTGAAAGCACATACCCACAGAATACATCTCCCAGTGTTTTTCAGTAGATTAGCAAGGGTTTCAGTCTGTTCCAGAGAAGAGTGACCAAAATGATCAAAGGTTTGGAAACCAAGCCTTATGAGGAACAACTTAGTGGGTCGAATAAGTTTTGCTGGGTGAAGCAAAAACTGAGAGGTGACAAAGTAGCCATCTTTAAATATCTAAAGGGATGTTACATAGAGGGTGGAGTGAGCTTGATCCTAGAACAAATAGATTCAAAGTATAAGAAATAAGAACACCTAAATATTAGTTTAGAGGATGAAATAATGTAAAAGAAGTTACAAAGCTCATGGCTAATGTGGGGCTGGATTGGATGATCCTTGGGGTCTCATATTCTATGTTTAAAACTGTGCATTTGCAAAGCAATTGTAAAAGGCACTAGATGAATAATCTGAGAAAGGGATTGAATGTGTTTATCCCAGAGTCCCCTGGCTTCTCAACTGACTTAATACACAGATACGTAGCTACAAACTAAACACAGTGTCAGCTTTTGGAAAGAACAACAACAACAAGAATTTTTTACAGGGTACAACATAGATTAAAACACATAAAACCATTTAAACCCATTAAGTTAAAACACATAAACATAGAACACATTAAAACTGTCCAGCATGAAATTAAAATATTCCAATTTAAAATTAATTGTTTAAAATCAATTGGGTAGGCCTGCAAGTAAAGAGAAGTCTTTAATAGAATACTGTTGTAAATTCAGACAGCATGTTTAGCTGTCAAATCTCTCCTGGCAGGTCATTCCACAGTCCAGGGGTGGCAGATGTCAAAATGTCCTCTGGGTGAGAATTGCCAGTCTAGTTCTGACTGATTGAAGTCAATGCCCCCCTCCCCCAGGATCTGAGTGTATGTGGTGGATTATATGGTAGATGGCAATCCCATAGGTAATGTAGACCCATGTTTTGCTTATGTCCTCTTTGTGTTACCTTTATGGAGGTGCTACTTGTACCTTTCTGTGGTTTATGCATGAACCAAGAAAATGTTGTTATATCCTGAGCAAAACAGTCTGGAGACTCAGAAAATCCTAATGCTGTTGTCATAGTTGTTAGCTAGTCAGCATTACTTCCAGCAGGGTGATCTACTCAGGTGTGGAGCTATCTGCAAGAGAAAACATTCCTATGTAGGAAGGAAGTATCCAAACAGGCGCCACTGCCCTATAGATGTTACCCATCTCTTTGCTCAAACCTTCCTTCATCCTGCTTTGCATCATGACACTCAAAACTCTCACCTCATTTCTTCTTTCCATAGGGGTCACAGAAGCAGCCATGAGCCACAGAAACTGTTACAGAGCTCGTGGCTACTGCTACTCCTTCTTATGTCCTCGTGGCACTGTGACCATTGGAAAATGCAATTTAACGCAGAAATGCTGCAGAAGGTAAGAGGAATACTGTTCAAGGGACAGGCTATTTAGAGTAGACATAATCAGAATGAGCAATATTTTCTGTAATTCATTGCTTTTGGCAGAGCTTGGGAAAGTTACCTTTTAACTGTAAATTCTCAAATCCTCACCCAAATTGGTGAGGAGTTGTGCATTCCCCATTGCACCCTGGGACAATAAGCTGGCATGTTATTAGATGTATAGTCAGTTGCTAAATTCAACAGAAGGGTGGCATAGTGCAATCATTGTGTAATTATGTGAGTTCAAAAGTCTGGCTATGCTCTCTATGCAGTCTGGCTCAACCCACTTGCTCCCTCTATTCTCTTTTACAACTCCAATGAGAAAGTTGGCTGCAATTCCCTATCTCCTACTTCTTTGGGCCAACCAAAGTTTTTGAGCACTTTTCAAAGGCAGCCCTAGAAGGAATTACAATAATTCAACAATAATTCAAATAATATAACCAGAGAATGTAACATCATGGCCAGATCCAACTTCTCCAGGAACAGTTGCATTTGGCATACTAGCTTCAACTGTGTAAAAGTACTCCTGGTCACTGCTGATACCTGGGCCTCTGGTGCTCATGGCTGAATCCAGGAGTACCCCCAAACTGTGAACCTGTGTTTTCAAGGAGAGTGTAACCCCATATAACAAAGGCCCAATCCCTATTCCTACATCTGACCAAGAGCACCTCTGACTTGTCTGAAATAGGTTTGCTCTCATCCAGTCCATTACAGCTGCCAGGTTTAGCACAGGAACAGCTTCCTTGGAATTAGGTGGAAATAGAGCTGGGTATTATCAGGATACTGGTGGCACCTGACCCCAAAACTCCAGACAACCTTTCCCAGCTGTTCCATAAATATGTTGAATAGCATAGGGGACAAGACTGAACTGTGAGGGACTCCACAGGGCAATGGGCAAACAGTCAAGCAGGAATCCCCCAGAACCACTCTCTGAGAGTATCCCTGCAGGAAAGAACAGAAACACAAAGTCCCATCCCAGAGAAATGACGCAGAAAGATACCATGGTTAATGGCATCAAAACATGCTGAGAAGTCCAGCAGAACGAACAGGGGCATACTCTTCCTGTCCAGTTGCCTGTGTAGATCATCCACCAGGGCAACCAAACTTGTGTATGTCCCATAAACTGGTCTGAAACCAGACTGAAATGGATCTGGAGTCAAGTCTTGGCATCTCCAAGGAGAGCCAAAGTAGACCCTCATCCAATTTGGGAGAGCTGATGCAAGTCAATGAAGAGTTGCTTTCCTCATTCTGATTTCTCCAGGGCAGGGACAGATTATTAATGGCTCTGCTGGAGCAATTGAAATTGCATCAGGCCTCTCACAGGCTAGGGGCTCATTGCTGAGGGAAAGAAATGTAGTTTCTTCCTCCGCCAAATCTCCCATTGTTGCTGATATCATCAATATTTTGTGTCTGAATGACAATACATGGGATGAGACAATAGTCTCACTGAAGTTGTTGGGTTGACAATGAGTTCACAAATTAAGGTTTATTATAGTAAGAATTGTAGAATCTCAGAATTGGAGGGGACTGCAAGGACCTTCTATTCCACTGCCAAACAGTTCTTACACTCAAGAGGTTCATTGGTTCACGTTCTAGTCTCTGAAGCAGCAGAAAACAAGCTAGCCTTGTCTTCTAAATTATATCCCTTCAGACATTTCTGTCTGTGTAAAGAGTTGGCCTTCTGTATCCATGGATTCTTTATCCACAGATTCAATCATCCATAGTTTGAAAATATATATATTTTTAAAATTCCAACAATTAAACCTTAATTTTGTCATTTTATATAAAGGACACCATTCAGCTATGCCATTGTATTTAATGGGATTTGAGCATCCATGGATTTTGGTATCCATGAGGAGTCTTGGAACTAAACCCCAGTGTATCCCAAGGGCCCACTGTAGTGTTAAGATCTTCTTCAGGAACTATATAAAATCATAAAAAGGCAAGATGTAAATACATTAATAATAATAATAATAATAATAATAATAATAATAATAATAATAATAATAATAATAATATATTTTATTTTTATATCCTGCCTTTTGCCGTGGCAATCAAGGCGGCTTACATATAAAAATAAATTTAAATAAAACATGCCCAAAATTAACAATACATGACATCACATTACATTGAAGTATAATTACACTGGTTCATTTTCTATGGTTTATTTAAAATCAAAGTCTCTAGACTAATACCTATAAAAAATTGAAAGCAGGATAGACTGTCCACAATATGACATTGTTGCTCTGCACCATGTTTCATATAATATTGTTGAAATATGTTGAATATTTGCAATATACTGTGTGCCTGGATATCTGCTTACATCCACCTAAGTGGGGACCATAATTCATTTTATTGTATTTTTACAGTATCATTGGATAGTGATAGCACAACTGTCACTGGAAAGTGATGCCACCGCTCTTGACCTCTTTTGAGATCTCACGGAATTTGGCCAGTGGAACGTCTCTGCTCTTGCAAATGTTTCATCCTTTCTCTCATACCCATTGGAATCACCATTCATCTGGCTCCAGAAAACTTTTTCCACTGAAATTTAGCAGTGTCTTTTTTTTAAAATGATAATAGGCTTTTTCTTCTTCTTGCTACTTTTCTGAATACAAATAAACTTGCAATGAAATGCTTGTGTGAATTGTTTAAGTGGGAGAAAATATCTTTCAGATTAACCAGAAATATTATTATTTGAAACATATTGACACTCACATTTGTTTATTCTAACTTAGGGCTGATGCAGATGGGCCCGAAAGGGGTGGCACAGAGCAGCCCCTGGGAGCGGCAGATCAGGGCCGTGGCAACCACATGCCCTGATCCTTCTTTTTGCTGCCTCCCAAAGAGTGGCAAAATGCCACTTCTTTGGGAGGGTGGCAAAAGGCCACCCTTAGAGCCAGCGTTGTGGCTCTTTTGCACAATGCGGACAGGAGCACAGCATCAGGACAGTGTCAGGGTGGAGTCGGGGCAGCTGGTGTGTGGCCGGCCTGCCCCAACTCCAACCCCAGGCCAGCCCTTTGTGCCGGTCTGTGTTGGCCCTTAGTTTATACTTTCACAGCCACTGCCACCAGTCTCTCATACTGCAAGCAACACAACTTAGAATTTAGCTTTGCCCTCTCCAAGTAGATGTCATGAACACCCAGCAATAAGACACTAAGGAAGACCAATAAAACAAGTTTCAAGCTGTCCATCCTGAACAGTTAAAATTCCACGATGATTAAAATGGTCTTCATTTGATACCTAAAAGACATTAGTGTGGGTGACAGGTGAGCTCCAGGGGTGGGAAGCAACCATGGAAAATCCATTCTTTTGAGGCTGGTCACCATACCTCAGAAGGTGAGGACATTTAGCAGAGACCCCTGGGGATGGTCTCTACTAAATGTCCTCACCTTCTGGTCTCATGGAGGCCAGTCTGATTGATGGACTGGTTTATGGCAATGGGGTAGGGGAGGAGACAGTCCCAACAATGGCTTGAAGAAGTCCTTCAGTGAAATTTCTGTGTCACTTTCCATGCAGTAACAACAGAGTGTGGGTGAATATGAGTGGTTTTGTTACATCTTTGTTACTACTATTGATTTATTTAGAAGCAAAAGGTCCATAGCTTGGAAAATGTCCTTTTTTGGATTCTATCTCCAAGAATCCTCCAACTAGGATGGCTGCTGGCCATGCAAGTTGGTATTTTTTGGAAGTTATTGTCCAAAAAAGGGAACTTTCCCTAGCCTGGGTTGCCAGGCAGTCCTTGCAAAGATACTATAGTTCAGCAGTCAACACAGTGCCTTGTATGTGAAGGCTCCAGGTTCATTGCCTTGTAGCTCTAATTCAGATATACTGATAAGGGGCAGTGGGAAAGACTTTTCTTTGTTCTCTGCCTGAGAACTGCTTCTAGTCAGAGAAGGCAAAAATGGATTGTAGACTGATATCTAGTCTAAGCTGATATGTTGCTGATTCCTAAGTTCCAAATGCATTATTTTTACTGTATCTCAATCCATTAAAAATTGAGGAAGTGGCAACACATGATCCTCATCACCCCCTACCATCAATTTTTGCAACAGTCAAAAGGCTCAAAAGGATCTGTTTTGCAACAGTCAAAAGGTTTTGACACGATAACTCATAAAACCTGTCATAATTGCCACATTGCATGACAAAGCTGAAATTTATAGACCAAAGTATATGGAGAAGATCAGCTTCTTTACATCTTGTCTTCCTTTTTGGTATCACCTCTGACATCTGGACTTCAAGCAGCTACATATGTGCACAGTGCACACTGGCTGTTTCCAAAGGGTATCTATGCATAAGCACTCAATCATACAGGGTCCAAAATTTATGGAATGCATAGAGGCAAGTAGTTATTTCAGATGTTGATTCCCCTTGAAGATCTTGTGGGTCATTTGAAATCCTTTGGCAGGCTGCAAGAGGCCCACAGGCCATATGTTGTGCAGGCCTGCATTAGAAGAACACAAAAAACAAACATTGGAACAATGTTGAGATCAGGGCAAAAGGTACCACTCTGTTCTACCCTTCATGTCCTAATGTTAAAGAGGGGATATTTGGATTGGACTCATGTATTTTCCATGTCTGAGATTTCAAGAGTTCAGCTTTGAAGTCCATTAGAAGCTGAACTCTCCTATTGCTCATGTCAACTAGAACTTGGTATGTCAACACTTATGTAATTTCCATTATCTCAGTGAGTCTATTGCTGTTGAACACCTTTTCCTAATGCTGATCGAAATCAGAGTGTTGCATCTACTATTTGCACTGTGGAAGGAAGCTTCCATGAGCATTTAAAAGGTTTTTTTTTGCATGAAAGTGAAGGGGCTGGTCCAGACTAAGAGGTCATTGGGAGGGAATTGGTTAAAGACCTCCCACCACAATCCCACAAAGGACTCAGTCTGGTTGCTATATCTACTAAACCACCTGCCAAGATCCTATATCAAGGCAACAGAAGGGAACATTATGCTCATGGAGTTATGAAGCAGCTGGGCCATCCCACTCCCTTTGTGCACTGAGATGTTACACAACCAAATGCACAATGCGCATGTGTGCCGCTCATATCCATGTATGGTGGCATCATATATAGAGCTCTGCTTCTGCAATCTTGAACTGAATATGGTCATTCTGCATTGATCCAAAATGTTCAACCAATCCCACAGGGGAACTGTGGGATTGTAAGTGTAAGTGCATGTGTAAGGCACCAAGATGATTCTTACCACCATGTACAGCAACTACATGGGTGTCAGGCACCAATTCCCCCCAGCTCCCCTGCAGCAAGCCCCGATTTTTTCATTTTCCTTTGAAATTGTTTGCCTTTTTGGCTGTCCATGGGATCCTCAGCACTCTTCTCCAGCATCACATCTCAAATATATTGATTTTCTTCCTATCTTCTTTCTTAACTGTCCAACTCTCACATCCATACATGGTAATAGGACATATAATTGCTTGTATGATTCTAGCTTTTGTGCTTAGTTGTATATCTTTGCATTTGATAATCTTTTTTAGTTATTTCATGGCTGCCCTTCCCATTCGTAATCTTCTTCTGATTTCCTGACTGCAGTCCCCATTTCTATCAATGTCTGATCCGAGGTATGAGAATTCTTAACTTGCAAAAGTCCTCAGTGGTCATTATTTTTTTTTTTTTATGTTCAATATTAAACCTGTCTTTGCACTTTCTTCTTTGATTTTCCTTAGTAGGTGTTTCAGGTCTGTGAGGTTTTATGGTATCATCAGCATATCTTAAATTGTTGTAACACAAGGTTCAAAATAGATCCATTGTCTAGTTTCATGAGATTTAGCATTTTGCTAGAATATATATGCATGATTACCCACTTTACGTAAAGTGCTACTTCCAGAATTTCATTACAATGGTAACTATGCAGTGTAAATTCAGTCTAAATAAAAAAATTGAATAAATATGGATTGTGTATGTTTTTGTGTAAATATTGTCTAGGGCTGCATCTGCACTGCAGAAATAATACAGTTTGACACACCTGTAAGCCATGGCTCAATGCAATGGCATCCTGGGATTTGTAGTTTGTGAGCTATTTAGCCTTCTCTGAGACTGAACAAACTGCCTTGATAGAGCAGCGTGCTGCTGCCCCTTTCAGCACTGGATCAGGACCACCGCAACCACATGCTGCAGCCCTGATCCAGCAGTTTGCTGTTCTAAAAAGAAACAGCAAAATTGCGCTCCTTTTTAGAATGTCAAAAGGGTGATCTTGTTGTGGCGGCAGGACTTTTTGGCACTGCTTTTGGTGTTTGCCGTTTGGTTACCATGTCAAAGAAGTGCCATAACATTGCCTGCCATGCAGTTGGTGAGTGTGATGCCAGCATTGGAGCGGAGTTGGGCTGGTCAGCGTGTGGTCACCACACCCCAACTCCAGCCCAATGTCGGCATTTAGTGCTGGTCTGTTTTGCGTCTCTTCAGAGTGCTTTGGTGCCACAACAAACTACAAATCCAAGCATTCCATGGAGCCATGGCAGTTAAAGCAGTGTGAAACTGCATTAATTCTGCAGTGTAGATGCAGCCCAGATCATAGCACTTCTGATTGAACTGCAAGGAACCTCTTTTATGAGTCTCTCTTAAAAAAGTAACATATAAATTTCACTGGAAGTTTATTTGTATTCAGGAAGGGACAAGAGGAAGGGAAAGGAAGGGAAAATTTTTTGAAGCAACTTTGTCTAATTTCTGCTCAGTGGAAAAGTCTGTTTTTTGAGAGAGAGACAGAGAGAGAGATGAGTGGTGATTCCAATGGGTGTGAAGCTGATAAAGTGTTTGCTCAGAGACCTTCTGCAGCCCACATTCCACAAGATGTCAAAGGAGGTAGCCAGCGGTCCTCTCATTTTCCGAGGAGGTCATGCCATTACTTTCCAATGAAACTGTAGGAAAACAGTTAAAAATATATATAGTTTTCACTCAGAGAGATGTAAGTAAGCATTCAGAGTACAGTGGTACCTCTCCTTACGAAATTAATTCGTTACACAACCATTTCATAGGTAGAAAATTTCATAAGTAGAAGCAAATTTAACATTGAAATGCCCTAATCTGTTCCAAGCCCATAGAATAGACGAGGCTGTGGCTGGAAGGCTGCCTCCTTCCAGGCGCAGCCTCGGCTATTCCTTGGGCTGACTCTGGAAGCAGAGGATGCCTCCACTTCCAGGATCAGCCCAAGGAACAGCTGTGGCTCTGAATGGAAGGAGTCAGCCCAAGGAATAGCCGAGGCTGTGACTGAAAGGAGGCCTCCTTCCAGTCGGAGACACAGCCATTCCTTGGGCTGATCCTGGAAGCGGAGGCATGTAGAGACAATATTTGTAGAGGTATGATCCTGATCCTGGAAGCAGAGGTATGTAGAGACAATATTTTTTAGAAGAAGCGTTTCGTAACTTGAAAATATCGTAACTAGAGCCTTTCGTAAGTAGAGGTACCACTGTATTTCAATGACATTAGCAATTACTCAAAGCCATTGTGTGATACAGTGGCCAAATTTAGCCCATGAGTCCTAGATTCAAATCCCCTATACCAGTGATGGCGAACCTTTTAGAGACTGAGTGCCCAAACTGAAAGGTGTTCTGGCACCAGGTTTATCTGTGCTGGGGGCGGGACATCTGGGGGCAGGACATCCACCTTCTGGGGGGGGGACATCCACTTTCCAGGCCCCTCGATGCTCTGGAACTCCCTCCCCAGAAAGGTTAGACTGGCACCCTCTCTACTTTCTTTTTGCAAACAGGGTGAAGATCTTTCTGCTTCAGCAGGCCTTTGAGGAGTGATTGTTCAGGCAGGATGGGACTTGTACAATGTGATGGATTATTTTTTTTATTGGTTTGACTGTTTGATAACTCAATCTTTTCTAAACTGTCATATTTTAAACTATTCCCCCTATAGAATCAAAACATTGGAAGTAATCCCATAGGCCATGGAGTCCAACCCCCCACTAGGTGCTGGAAATCCAACTAGAGGATCCCCAGGAGGTAAACTGCAAAACTTGCAAAGAGTCTCCAGTATTGGCTGGTTTTATGTACAATTTATGTATTGACTACAAATCTTGGGATTCCATAGCATTCAACCACGGTGGTTAAGGCAGTGTTAAACTGCATTATTTCTTCAGTGCAAACTGGACCTGAGAAAGCTACCTCCTTCCTTCCCAGTTGTTGTAATGCCAGGTCTCACTCTCTGCTCTGCTTTGCTCTGCATCTGCCTTCTGAACAGAAACAAATTGGCTAGATTAAATATTCCTTATCCCATTTCCCTTATTATGTAAGAAGGAATTATCCCCTCATTTCACCTTCATGTGGGAACACACTCTTTAGAAGAGATTTTTTTGATCTTAATAATAATAATAATAATAATAAATTTTATTTATATACCGCCCGGTGGCGAACCAATCTGGCTGGTTTACAACACTAAAATACATACAGCTTAAAACAGTATAATTCCCCCCTTAAAAATTATTAAACCACATATCAATTAAAACCAATTAACAATTTAAAACATAACAAATTTAAAACAAAACAAAATAATACAAACCAATAAGACCCCTACAACTTCAGTTCTGAAAAGGGGGTATGGAGACAATCCTGAGGAGGGGGAGATCCCAGATCCCAAAATCCCGAGGCCAGGTATTTTTAGTCTGGAAAGGCTTGCTGGAAGAGATCTGTCTTAACAGCCTTTTTAAAGCTGTCCAAAGATGTTAATTGATGGATCTCGTCTGGCAGGTCATTCCAGAGTCTGGAGGTGATAACAGAAAAAGCCCTCTGGGAGGTCGCTGCAAGCCTAGATTTTTGAGGCTGCAACAAGTTGCTTCCAGAGGACTGGAGAGCGCGGGGAGGATTATATAGGAAGAGGCAGTCTCTGAGATAACTTGGACCCAAGCCATTTAGAGCTTTAAAGGTGATGACCACACCTTTTACTGGGCCCGGAAACCAATAGGCAGTCAGTGGAGGGACCTGAAAACCGGAGTAATGTGGTCCCTCCTAGATGTTTCCGACAAAAGCCTGGCTGCCATGTTTTGAACCAACTGCAGTTTCCAAACCAAGCACGAGGGTAGCCCCATGTAGAGCATATTACAGAAGACTAGGCGTGAGGTTACCAGCGCGTGCACAATGGTCTCAAGATCCCTTACTTCCAGAAAAGGGCGCAGCTGGCATATCAGCCAAAGCTGACAACAGGCACTCCTGACTGTCGCAATCTTACTTTCCAAACACGAAAATATGTTTTGTGTCTTTGTGAATGTTTAAATGGCAAGCTGTGAACAACTGTTGTTTATACTAATACTTAAAACTTAAAGCAGGGGTAGGCAACCTTTCCCCTTTAAGGGCCGAGGGACTTCAGCTCCCAGAAGCCTCAGCCATGTTGGCCAATAGTCCCATGTTGGCCAATAGCTCCTGGGATTCTGGGAGCTGAAGTCCCTCGGCCCTTAAAGCCGAAAGGTTGCCTACCCCTGACTTAAAGGATCATCGCACCTCCTCCCGACTTGGAAAAATGACTGCTGGAACATGTTTCCCAATTTGCATGGGAGAGGGGATGCATCCATATGGCTCTTTTAAAGGCAAAAGCCATGTGTTAAGAACCAGCACCGGTCCGAATTGGGTTTTAATCCACAAGGGGTGAGCTGGGTCCAGGAGGAGGTGCAATAATCTCCTTAATGATATTCTCCCAGGTTTTGGCCCAGAAACCTCTGGGCTAGTATGTTGCTGAACTGGAAACCCTATTGGGGTGGAATTGAGGGAATGGGAATAATGTTTAGGCCTCTTATCTCAGGATGAATTGACCCTTCTCTTTGTGCCTGCTATTTATTTTTTTTAAAATGAGCAAAATGGCTAATTTTGTAAATGACATATTGTCAAGCTACTTTTCAACATTCTGAATGCAGGGAAATTTGAACATTTAATGCATGACCCTGGGATTCCAATCAGTGGTGTTCCTGCACCGGGTGTCATTTGAAGAGGAAGGCACAGCTTTCAGGGTGCAGAGCCAAAAGGGACACCCCTAACCTCACTGGTGCATGCCATTTTACTCCCGAGTAAACTGGTGCATGGTAGGGAGGAAGCATCTTCCCTCCCTGCTGTGTACTGGTTTACTTGGGAGTAAAATGACATGTAGTAGGCAGAGAGAGTGCATAAAGCATCCTCCCTCTCTCCTTGCCATGCTGTGTGGCTGGCAGGGAGTGTGTGGCAGGGAAGGGAGGTGAACTCAGCACTCTTCTAGGGTGTCACCCAATGCAGTCCGCACTCCTGTACCCCTAAGTGATGTCACTGATGCCAATGCCAAGGCCAAAGCTTTTCAGATGAAAAGAGGATAAAAGTCTCAAAGTATTTGGGGGGGGGAAATGAATGATTTATTAATAAAAAGTCCAACATGTTTTGGCCTGTATAGGCTATCAAAAGGCCAACTTCAGAAAATTTATGGAGGTGAAATGTCCGATTCTGAAAAAATTCTATAAATTTCTGAAGATGGCCTTTGAGAGCATAAAAGGCTGAAACATTTTTTTTAAATGAATAAATCATCCATACACTGCATATTTTGGGATATGACTCAAGTTTTCTGTTGATTCCATTGGGTGCTCATCAATCATGAATGACGCAATTCTTGACATTGTTGTTGTTGCTGTTGTTGTTGTTTGCCTTCAAGTCATTTCCAACTTTTTTGGTGACTCTATGGCGAACCTATCCTGGATTTTTCTTGGCAAGATTTGTTCAGAGGAGGCTTGCTATTGCTTTCCTCTGAGGCGGAGAGAGTGTGACTTGCACAAGATCACCCAGTGGGTTTCAACGCTGTTCTGAGAATCAAATCCTAGTCTCCATAGTCATAGTCCAACATTCAAACTACTATGCCACACTGACTCCCCAAACAGTGGAGGAGAACTGGAGAGAGAATGATGCCCTTTCAGATGCAAGTATTCCCATGTTTCCTTTTGGCCTCCAGTAACAAGGGAAGGAGGAACTGGCATGACATAGTGGTTTGAGTACTGGACTACAACTCTGGAAACTAGGGTTCAAATCCTTTCTCAGTCATGGAAACCCACTGACCTTGGGAAGTCACACATTCTCAGCTTCAGAAAACCCTGTGAGGGGTTCATTTTATGGTCACCATAGGTATGAAATCTGCCTTAAATCCCATTGTGGAAGAAAGGTGGGATATGAATCTTTGAAATAAATAATAAATAAACATATGAAATCACTTGAAGGCACACAACCACAAGAGAAGAGAAGGCCTTCTCTGTACTGAAAGGAAAGGAACAGCAAAATGAAGGATTCCTGATTTTAAACTGAAATAAATTCCACTTAAACATTAGGAAGGTGATAAGAGCTGTTCAACAACAGAATGAACTGTCCTGGGAGGTGATGGAGGCACCTTCATTGGTGGCTGGAGGTTGGGTGGAAATCTCTCAGGAGTGCTCTAGCTATGGTTTCCTGCATGGCAGAGTGTTGGACTACATGATCTTTGAGGTTCCTTCCAGCGCTGTAATTCTATGAGTTCAGTATTCTGAACCAATTCTGAATGATCTGGAATTCTCCCATCTATGTTAATTATATGATTTTGCATCCCTTTGGAAGTTTGGCATAAGATTTTTTTCTGCATCTGATTATCATGGAGACTGGCAAAGAAATGATATAGATCGTGGTGCTTTTGCCTTACCCTTGACAGCATTTCTTTGCAAAACTGCATTTCCCTATATCTTCAGACCCACGAGGGCAGAAGAAGAGATAGCAGCCACCACCAAAAAAATTACATTCTTCATGGGTCTTGATCTTTGCTTCTGCAATCCCTGTGGAAAGAAATGAGATGAGAATTTTAATGCAAAACAAGATGAAGGAAAGTTGGGTGAAGGCATGTATAATACCTATACACAATGGGGTCTTTATGCAAACATAGGGCCTCGGCAGATGGCTTAAAAAGCCGTCCTGGAGGCAGGGTAGAGGAGGGGCAGCCGCACGCTTGGTGCCCCTTCCTCCTCCCGAGGTTGCCCTCAGAGCCGCCGGCCCTCCGCATGGCTGGCTCTCCGGGGGCAACCTCCTGCCGCAGCGTCCGGACACACTGTGGCGGAAAAGTCAGTGAAAGTGTGCCGCAAGCTTTTGCGGCACACTTTCACTGACTTGTGAAAGGAGCGCTATTTTAGGACTCCTTTCAGGGATGGGGAAGGTGCGCTGCAGGATCGAGGCGTGGGGATGCCTCGGTCCCGCGGTGCACCTTCCCACGGAGGCCCCGTGCCGCCAGTCTGCTTCCCCCCTTCATTTCTTTCCCTGTAAGAGGAGGTGCTGAAATGTTTTTGGCCTGACCCACTTTCCAGAATCTGAGTATAATTTTGTCACCATATTTTGAAAGAGCACTCTTTGTATTGTAAATTTCCAATTTGCAGGATTGTAGCTCTAATTTTTTATTTTTTCAGATTATTGATAGAATCATGTCAACCAAAAGTGTGGAATTTTCAAGTGCTGAACTCCAGGCCATCATGAAGTCCCTGTTCTTGTAAAATAAAACTGCAAAGAAAATCCATGAGTGTATGATGCAAAAACTGAGTGACAAGTGCCCATCATATTCAACTGAGAAGTGGTGTGCCATCTTTCAGTATGGAGACTTTGAGACTGATGATGTAGCAAGGTCTGGGAGGCTTCAGCAGTGTCAACACCTGAAATTGTTGAGTGTGACCTGATCTTGGCAGATCGTTGAATCTCAGTTAAAACAATTGCTGAGACACTATAGAAAAGCTAGAAATGCATTGAGTTTATTGTTCATGAGCAGTTGGTTATGCAGTAGCTGTTAGCCAAGTGGGTGCCAAAATGTTTGAATGCTGACCAGAAATGAAATCAAGTGGATACCTCCAAGTTGATTTTGCAGCATTTTGAGAAATCTAGTAATATTTTTGGAATGATTGTTGATGAAACATGGAAAATTGTCACACTGCCCTTTCCTGTCCTTTCTTCTTAACCTAGGCTCAGGATGTAAACCAGGGGTAGGCAACCTTTCCCCTTTAAGGGCCGAGGGACTTCAGCTCCCAGAATCCCAGGTGCTATTGGCCAACATGGGACTATTGGCCAACATGGCTGAGGCTTCTGGGAGCTGAAGTGCCTCGGTCCTTAAAGGGGAAAGGTTCCCTACTCCTGATGTAAACTTTCAAACATGGATTTTATTGCATGCCTCTGTGCCATCACTTTTTGAAAGAATAGGATTTTCCTGTTCTTTGGAAGGTGCGGGAGAAATCTGGATTGGATATGGGATGCCATGATTGCGTACAGAGCATGGGCACAGAGGCATGCAATAAAACCCATGTTTAAAAGCTTACATCCTGCACCAAGCTTAGGAGGAAAGGACGGGAAAGGGCAGTGTGATAATCTCCATGGTTATATCACTAAAATCTAGAGACCAAACAACAGTCCTTGCAGAGGCAGAACATGGGTTCTCGTTGCCAAAGAAATTCAAGATCAGGAAAGGTCATGGCACATTTGTTTGGGATAAGGAAGGCATTTTGATGACAGACCATCTTTGGAAGGGCCAAACAGTTAATGCAGAATACTGTTCCAACTTGCTGTGCTGATTAAAGGAGGTATTGCAAGAAAAACATTGAGGGAAGCTGTGGAAAGGTGTTCTCTTATTGCAGGACAATGCACTTGCTCACAGGGCTAATGGATGTTTTGTAGAATTTGGGGTTTGATTGCATAGACCATTCACTCTCTCTCTCTCTCTCTCTCTTAGCAACAAAGTAAAAAATTATATATTTATTGACACATGTGTACTGTCCCAAAAGTTCCAAGCATCCAATGAGTTGCCAGTGCAGGACTTGACAGCAGGACTCTTCT
Organism: Phrynosoma platyrhinos; assembly: GCA_020142125.1. Classification (NCBI taxonomy): domain Eukaryota; kingdom Metazoa; phylum Chordata; class Lepidosauria; order Squamata; family Phrynosomatidae; genus Phrynosoma; species Phrynosoma platyrhinos. Next base: position 387,461,208 of record CM034701.1, read on the forward strand.
GCCTATGCTTCTCAGCTGTATTGCAACATTTGGATGCAAATCCCAAAGCCTTAAATAAAAACTACAAAACTACTAAGCAAAGGAGATGCATAGCAAAAAGTCCATTTTTAGCATTTTACTGTAAATTTCAATCATTTGACTGCGATTTATGGGTGACTTCACTGAAGTCTCACTCTACTAAATATGATGTTGGGATGGAAATAAAATACATATTGACTTTGTTCCACAGTTCAGATAGCTGACAGAGTCTTGAGTCTCATTGTCATTTTGGAATGAAACCAGTTCAGGAATGCTCAGAGCTGATTTTACCAGTTTCTTCCTCTGAAATATAGCCTATGGCACCTGGTATTCATTGGTGGTCTCCCATGCAAGTACTAACCAGGGCTAATTCTGCTTAGCTTCCAAGACGAGGCAGAATCTGGCATCTTTTAGGGTATTTAACAACAACAACAAAAAGAAGAAGAAATACATATTGTGTGCCCTGAAGTCTTTCTGATTTATGGCAACCCTAAGGCAAACCTATGATGGGATTTTCTTGGCGAGATTTGCCATTGCCTTCCTTGTGAGGCTGTGAGAATGTAATTTGCCCAAAGTAACCCAGTGGGTTTTGTGGCCAAGCAGGGAACTGAATCCTGATCTCCAGAGTCGCAGTCCAACATTCAAACCACTATGCCACATACTCTCATTTATGTATTACTGATACAGTATTAGTGATCCTGACAGAAAGATAGTGGAGAAACAAAAACTAAGGAAAAGACATTATTTTTAAGCATCCATGGCCTTTCAGGCAAATCCATACTAGATTCTGGAAGGCTGTGAATAATAACCAAGACTGTGTATTTCTTTCCCCCACAAACATAATTTGAAATATTAAAGTGAAATATTTCCGTTCCTAACTTCTTCAGAAACAGATGAAGTTGGAAGCCAAAACTTTAAAAGCTAATTGAGTTTGTTTCTACATTTTTGATGTAAATTCTTTTAAACAATTTTATCTGTGAGCCTCCCTTTCTGGGTAAAATGCGGCATAGGAGATTATCCCATGGGGGAAAATCGGAGAAGGAAAAGGCATGATCCTGGCAAAGTCACATGATCGTGCTGAATATTTTCAGATTACATCATGTTTATCTAGGACTTAATCCATGAAGATCCAGGAATGCTCCAGCAGCAAACCATTCATGGGACTTTTTGCAGGAGCATTCCTGGATCTTCATGGGTTAAATCCTGGATAAGCATGATGTGTCTGAAAATCTTCAGGACGATTGCACAACTTTTCTGGGAGTATGCCTTTTACTCCCAACCTTTTCCCCCATCTGATAATCTCCATAGAAATGAAAAAAAAAATAAATAAATACATAAATACAATGAGTTCCTTGAAGACTTCGTAACATTTCTGATATTAGTCATCCTGGCAAATAAGTATATATCTATTTCTTTTCATTTCCCACCGTCTCCCTGAGGCTTACCAGCAAGGTGAGAAACCACTATCAGCAACTACCCAAAGCAGCAGTGAAAGCGTCAATTCCTTGCCTCCTGAGGGGCAGCCAACCCCACAGAGATATCTGTGGAACACCTTGCTGTTTCCTGCCAGCAATGTGGAAAGCACTATGAGGGGCTGCTACAAGCAAGACAAACGCAGGCACAGATGAGCTGGCACCAAGCACTGCAGAGAGCTGCCTTCCCCTGCCTGATCTTGCTGCCTCCCTCCCTCCCTCTCCTTCCCTCCCTGCCTCTGCCAATCCATGCCATCATACCCCCTCCAGACAGGTGTCTCCCAACACTGAGGGGGAAAGAGGTGGTGAGAGCATAGAGGAAGGAATGAGAAGGTGGCCTTGGAAGAGCTGGTCACTCAGTTGATGGCCCTGCATTGATCCGGTGATCATGTTGCTTCCTCGTGCTTGTGTGCTCCATCCCACTCTCATGCTTTTGGGCTCATCCCACTGTTCATCTAAGAGTAAGCCTCTTTGCTTTCCAATTCTTCATCCACCAGCAACAGCTCCTGCTTCTCAACCTTGCCTGACTCCTCCACCAGAGGCAGGTAGGGAGATGCTCACTTTCTGAGACTGGTATCTTGAAAATCTCATTGCCTCTTGAGAGCCAATGGGGTGTGGATTGGAAGGAGAAACACCTCATATTTCATAGCCAGGCACATCTGCATACTGCCCCTCAACTCCCTTCTCTTCACTTGTTGCTGTCCCTTTTTTTTCCTCACCATCCCCTTGATCTATCAGCTCCAGGGTTTGCAATGCTTGTGATGATGGTTGGACTGAGATCTCAAGGCCTGGATTGGCTCATACAGGGAGATACAGTCTACCAGGTTTGCCAGCCTAGACAGGGTCACACTTCCTCTGAAGGACAAAGTACGCAGTCTCCTGGATTCATCTTTACAGTTATCATCTCAAGTGGATGCGATGACCAGGAATGCTTGGTATCAACTTCGGTTGATCCATCAACTGCGTCCCTACCTGGACTGAAAGGACCTTGAAGCAGTAGTACTTGCCCTGGTAATCTCTCATTTGGATTTCTGTAATACACTCTACATAGGGCTACCTCTGTGCCATGTCTGGAAGCTTCAATTGGTTCAAAATGCGGCAGCCAGATTGGTCACCAGAACATCTAGGTTGGACCATATAATACCTGTATTAAAATCTCTTCATTGGTTGCCGATTAGCTTCTGGGTGCAATACAAAGTGGGTGTTATTACCATTAAAGCCCTACATGGCTTGGGTCCGAGTTACTTGAAGGAATGCCTCTCCCCACACAATCCACCCCGTACTCTCAGAATATCTGGGAAGAACTTATTAGAACACCATAGAACCAGATTCAGCACAACTTCCCAAAGATTGTTCACATCTGCAGCCCCCATGTTATGGAATGGCCTATCGGAAGAGATCCA
>CM034701.1:387464200-387476939 GCA_020142125.1 Phrynosoma platyrhinos
TTTATTGTTTGTATTTTGCACATTGTATTCATTTTATTGTGTAATCCTCACCCCGATCCGTACAGAGAGGCAGGAAATATAAATAAAAATTATTATTATTATTATTATTATTATTGTTGTTGTTGCCAAATAGCCTGGACCTGAACCATATATTACCAATTTTCCAAGTGAACATTTTTCCAATTGCATATTTTTTCCAGCTGCACATTTTGTGTCCAACTGAACACTAAATACAAAACAAAACTCTGAAGTGGAAATTCATGAATATCCCTTTACTTCATTAGGCTCTTACCTGGTCCTTGGAAGAGTCCAAGAAGAAGAACAGCAAAGAGAACGTAAAGGATTTTCATCTTTTTCTCGCTTTCAGAATCAAGAGTGCACCTCCAATGGGTCATGTGTCTGTATTTATAGTGCTATAGGGATTCCGTCATACCAGTTCTTATGATATGGGTTGTCTTATTTTTACTGGCATTTACTTAATATGTTTAAGTAAATACCCAGTAATCAAATACTGGGATGGGTTCTATGCAGGCGAAAAACTTCCTTATCTCAATATCTGAATAGATTACAAACCTGGGCAAAAGCTAACAAAATGAGTGTCAACAGTGAGAAATGTACGGTACAGCAGTTAGGTAGAAAAAATGAAATGCATAGATATAAAGCAAAGCAAAAAGCAAAGCAACTTCATTTATATACCACTTCATACAGCGCTATGCAGTGTCTAAGTGATTTACAACTATAAACTCATTTCCCCCCAACAGCTGGGTACTCATTTTAGCGACCTTGGAAGGATGCAGGCCTGAGTCAAGCCTGAGCCCTGGCTAGTATTGAACTCGTAACCTTGTGGTTTATGAGTGAGTGGCTGCAGTACAGGCATTTAACCACTGTGCCAACTGGATATAGGATGAGGGACACCATAAATTGAACATGAGTCAACAGTGTGATGCAGTAGTGAACAGGCCAATGCGATTTTAGGCTGCATCAATAGAAGTACAGTGTCTAGGTTAAGGGAAGTAATAGTTCCACTGTATTCTGCTTTGGTCAGGCCTCACCTGGAATACTGTGTCCAGTTCTGGGCACCACAGTTCAAAAATGATGTTGACAAGTTGGAGCGTTTCCTGAGGAAGGCGACTAAAATGGTGAAAGGTCTGTAAACCATGCCTTATGAGGAAAGACATGGGGAGTTGGGTATGTTTAGCCTGGAGAAGAGACAGTTAAGAGGTGATATGATAGCCCTGTTTAAGTATTTGTAGAGGTGCCATTTTGAGAATGGAGCAAGCTTGTTTTCTGCTACTCCAGAGGATAGGACCCGGAACAATGGATTCAAACTACAGGAAAAGAGATTCCACTTCAACATTAGGAGGAACCTCCTGACAGTAAGAGCTGTTTGACAGTGGAATATGCTGCCTCAGAGTGTGGTGGAGTCTTGGTGGTTTTTAAAAAGAGGCTGGATGTTCATCTGTTGGGGACACTTTGATTGTGAGTTCCTGCATGGCAAGAGGTTGGAGTGGATGGCCCTTGTGATATATTCCAACTCTATGATTCTATGATTCAAGGGCAATTGGAAGGATAAATACCAGATTTCAACCACGAAGTATATGCTTTGCATGCTGAATGTCCCAGGACTAAACCCGATGATTTCTGTATTGGACTGAAAAAGACCTGTTAGGTCCCCTGGCAAGCCATTGCTATTGAGTATAGATAATACTGAGCAGGACAGATAGAAGTTCTCATCGTCTGCATGGCAGGTTCCTATACTTTTGGGACAAGAGTCATACCTTAGGGTAGGGCACAGGATCTGCCTGCTGCCCCAAGGTTTCCTGCTTGCAAAGGGCCTTATCTTCTCCAAGAAGAGGTGAGAAAGGGCCCCATCAAAATTTGGGAAAACTGCTGACCAGTCTGTGCAGGGTAGTGTTCCTCCTCCTCCTCCTGATGGCCTTAGGGTGCCTGTAGGTGCAACACAAGTCAATTGGCTTTGGCTACTGTGCATCTTCAACCAGATCAGGGCATTAGCTGTTGGTTTGGGGCTGGTCTTGTGAAGCACCATGTTTTGCATGCTCAAATAACAGGCTCAGTTCTGGGCAACTCTAGGAACAGTTGAGAGAGCTCCATCTGAGATTCAGGAGACCTACCTCCAGTCAGTGCAAAGTAGCCTTTTTTTTTTTTTTTTTGCTTCTCAGGGTATCCAGTTTTGGACTATAACTTTCCTTCCATTGGCTCTACTGATGTAAGCTGAAGTCCATCCCATCTAGAGGGCAGCAGATTGAGAAAGCTTCATAGAGAGAACCCTTAGCTCAATAGACCAATGGACTTTGGTATAAGGATCCTTCAGGGTCTCCCAACTGACTGAGTAGTAGATTCCAGCATTGTATGGGGCAGGGGTAGGTAACCTTTCCCCTTTAAGGGCCAAGGGACTTCAGTTCCTAGAAGCCTCAGCCATGTTGGCCAATAGTCCCAGATTGGCTAATAGCTCCTGAGATTCTGGAAGCTGATGTCCCTCGACCCTTAAAGGGGAAAGGTTGCCTACCCCTGGTATGGGGCATTGACAGGCATTGAAGGAAGTTTTGGTGTTCACTGGTATCTCCCAGGGCAGGGGTAGGACATAAACTCTGGGATTAAGTCAAGCCCAGATTTTTGGATATTCTTTGGACTATGGTGACCCCAAACTGCTTTGTAATAGCTGTGGCATTCTTTCCTTGTGATTTTCAGTGAAAACGACCCATGAGAAGTGCGTTGGTGTCCATCAGTAAAAATTGTTCTTGTGTTTGTAATTTTGAGGTTCCCAAGTCTGATCTCTTGCATCTGATGGTGATGGGATCTCCCATTCTTGATTGCAGAACCTGGAGAACAGTTCCACTCAGACGAGACAATGCTGAGTTAGATAGACACACAACTCATGAAAATCAAATTCTCTCCTGACTTTGGATTTCAAGTCTGCTCTCTAGCATTTCCACGTAAAAGGAGTTAGTAGGAAGTGATGGGGAATGCTCGGAGATGTTGGGTAGCAATGGGCAGTCAGGCTAGACAAAACTGGTTTAGATGAATGAAGATCCTGACTTGATGGCTAAGATTTGCTGGTATCTTTGGAGATGGTTTATATAATTTGAAAGCATTTGTTTAGGGTATTTTGTAAGACAATGCTTCCCCTCCACCCAAAGAAGAAAATCATAAAGAGAAAATCACAAATATACATAATAGAACCTAATAATGATAAGATTGGGAAGAACCACATAACAGAGGTTTAGGAAAAATGGAGAACACTATTCTACTAGATAAACCTTCCTCAATTCACTGCTTTAAAGATGTTGGGCTGCAGCATTCACCACTCTGCATGGCTAATGGGAGTTATAGATTAACACATCTGGAGAGCATGGTGGCACCAGCCAAAAGACTGGATAAAGCTGTTCTGAATCACTGGGTGTTTGGAAATGAAGAATTGTAGTGAAAGCAGACTCCCAAAAGAGGAATTTACTTCTCTGGAGGTGGATCCATGAAAATAAAGATACAAGGAATGTGTTGAGGTAAAAGAGACTTTACTTTTAAAAGAGGTAAACTCAAAAATCCTTGCTTCTGATTTGGGTGTGAAACTCAGAGTGAAGCTGGCAGCCATTACAGATTTATGAGGCATCTAAGAGGCTTTACAAGTGGAGAGAAACAAACTAATGGGCTATGATAAGTGATGTTTGTTTTAAGCTTGGGATCAATTAAGCTATACATTGTAGAAGGACTCTATCTAAAATGTGTTAATGGGGAGTTAAGAGAAGTTGTGTGTTGAAATAAATGGAGGAAAATCAGAGGGAGGAGCAAGAAGGACAGAGTTAATGTGAAAAGGGGAAAAAAACAGAAGGAGAGAAATTATGGCAAAGGCAAATTAAAGACAAAACTAAACCATTAGATAAATCTTTTGGAAGACTAATTAGAGGAAAAAACACACTCATCACAGGAATCTGAAATGCTGAGAAGCCCCCCCAAAACACCCCCCCTTTCACAAGCCTTAGGGCCTCGGCAGACAACTAATAGAGTCGTCTTGGAAGCCAGGAAGAGGAGCGGCAGCCGCACACGCGGCGCCCCTTCCTCTTCCCTCGGTTGCCCTTGGAGCTGCCGGCCCTCCGCATGGCCGGCGCTCCGGGGGCAACCTCCCGCCGCAGCGTCCGGACACGCTGCGGCAGATAAGTCAGGGAAAGTGCACCCTACGTGTTTAGGGTGCACTTTCCCTGACTTATGAAAGGAGCACTGATTTAGCGCTCCTTTCAGAGGCGCCGACGGTGCGCCTTGGTGTGGCTGCTGCGGTCCCGCGGCGCACTGTCCCAGGGTGTCTCTGACGCCCTGGTCTGCTTCCCATGTTACTGGATCCAAACCTTCCACAGGCATTATGGGCTCCAATGGGACAGGAAGCTCCAAAGAGGAGGAATAGAAACTAAGGGGAAACAAATGGATTGTGAGGAAATTATGAAAAGACTCACAGAAGTCATAAAGGAGGAACATGATAAAAAAATTCCTAGAGCTTAATCAAATGTTGGAGAGAGAGAGAGAGAAGGGAATATGAAAAAGGAGAGGGAAAAAGAGAGGGAAAATTTGATAAAGATGATAGAGAAAGAGAGAGAAGTTATGACAAATAAATTCCAACAACAAATGGAACTTGAAAGGAAAAGTTCAGATGAAAAATTTATGAGTATGCAAAAGACATTCAAAAAAAATCAAGAGGATGTTCAAATACTAAAATTGGACAACAAATCATACAAAGCTATTCAAAAACACATCAGAGGGAAATTCAGGGAAATAAAAATAAGCTTACTGAGATGGATATGCCTTCAGGATTGTCAGAGAAGATCAAATTTTGTCATTAAAAAAATATACCAGAAGCTGGGAAGGGAGGTAGGAGAATTTATTTGAAAACTGAGATATTAAGATGGTTACAACAAATCTCCTCAACCCTAAACTGGACCGAAGCTGACTTGAAACATGTTCATCGTATTGCATTGGGGAGGAATAGAATTACACCACAAGATATGATAGTGAGAGTTGTGCATTATAATAAGAAAGAGGAACCGATGAATATGATGAGGAAAAATCCAGAAAAATTAAAATTTGGAGAAGTAAAAGAGGAAATATATAATGATTATTGCCCACAAACGAAGCTTTGGAGGATATCAGTGAAGTCATGTACCATTCTATTGTTGAAGGATGGGATTTGTTATACCTGGGGGCACCCTGTGTTTTTAAAATTTCAATGGGCAGGAAAATGATACAGGATTGAGTCTGTGGAACAAGTATTGCATTTGTTAAAAGAATTGGGGATATACAAGTAAAAAATGAAAACAGCTGGAGGATCCATAGAAACATCTGGAGGAGCAGGAGAAGGTGGAGAAATATTTGGAGGAGTCGTAGAAGTTGCTGTGGCTGTGGTGATTGGAGGAGAAGAAATATTGGGAGCAATTGGTGGAGCTGGAGTTCCATAGTTCCATGGAGTTCTATAGATGAAAGATAGAATTACTACAATCATATTAAAAAGATAAGCTTTTTGTTTTTATGAGCACTCAAGGGGAGGGCAAGTTTGGGCCTTTTGGATGTCTTCGTCACCGTGTGCCACATGGGTAGCCTGGGGGGCTGGAGCTAGGGCAAAATGCCCTAGTAAATGGGAATGGGGAGGCAAATGGGGTAAGAGGAGGGAGGGGGAAAGGGCAATGGGGGATAGGGGAAGGGACATAGGAATGGGATGCACCAATTGGAGCCATTAGAAATAGAATTGAACCATGTGATGTCAAGCAAACTGAAAATTTCAACTTTAAACACCAAAGACCTGGGTTTGGTGGTCAAACGAAGGAGAATCAAAGCATCACTGAAGAAACATGCAGCTGATATTATATTTTTACAAGAGACTTATCAAGAAAAAGATGATGTAAATGAATTGAAATTGAATTGGGCAAGGATTTATGAGAGAGCATATGGAAAATCCAAATCTAGGGGTGTAGCAATAATAATTGTAAAAAATGTAACTTTGTAATAAACAATGGTTTAAAAGATGATGATGGAAGATATATAATAATACAAGGGGAATTAGGGGAGGACAAATATGTATTGATACATGTATATGCTCCAAATAAAAAGCAGGAAGAATTTTATGAGAAAGTACTAAAGAAAGTGGAAAATATACAAGAACAATATGTGGTCCTTACAGATGACTTTAATATGCAGATGTACAAGATAAAAGATAAATCCAACCCATCGGTAAAGGATAGATTTAGTAATAGAACAAATTTAAATAAAATGATGAATAAAAGGGAATGGAAAAATGTATGGAGATTAGTAAAGGGGGGTGAAAGGAAATATACATATTATTCTCTGGTACACAAAACATATACAAGAATAGATTACATTTTTATATCAAAAAAATGTTAAATAAAATCTTGAATACCAAAATAAGGATTATAAGGGTATTAGACCATGCCTTGGTGAATGTAGAAATTGTTATAAAGGATTATGAACAAGTAAAAAGGTGGAGGCTAAACACTAAGATATTGAATTATAAGGAAATTGTAGAAAAAATTGGAAAGAAATGTCAAGAAACATGGGAAATAACTGATAAAGATGTGTCGAAAGGGATACTATGAAGGCAGTTTACAAGAGGAATATGTATAAAGGAAACATATCATTTTTTAAAAAATCAAGAAGAAAAGAAGAAGAAATTAGAAGTTGATATAGAGGTATTGAAAAATAAATATATAGTAACTAAAGCTAAACATGTAGAAATGAGGGCAAAAAGAGAAGAACTGGATAAAATGGTGATAGATGAAGTATACAAAAGTTTGATTTACCAGTACTTAAAAAGAGGGTTTTTTAAAATATAGTAATATAAATACATGTAATAGGGGAAAACTAAGAGCAAGGATCCTAGCATTGGATATAGTTAAATAGTTTGATTGTATGGAATGGCCAACATTAAAAATAATTATGAAAACATTTGGAGTGGGGGATAAAGTAAGGGGATTAATAAATCAACTATATTCTAATAATTAATCAATAGTAATGGTAAATGATGGGGCAACAAATGAAATAAAGGTGACAAGAGGTACTAGACAAGGATGCCCATTATCACCAATATTATTCACAATGGTGATAGAGATATTAGCAAATGTTATAAGAAAAGACAATAGCTTAGAAGAAGTAGGATTGAAAACAAAACATAAAATTAGTTTATTTGCTGAAAAACACATTGTTAACTATTAAGGATTTAATTGATAGATTGGAAAAAATAAAGGAACATTTAAAACTATTTGGTGAGATGATAGGGATACAGATTAATTGGAACAAATCAGAAATGATGCTACTTAGCTACACAAAAGAAGAGGAATGAGAATTTGTAAGGCAAAGAAGTTTAGAGATGCAATTAAAAATAGTACAAAATACTTAGGAATAACTATAACTAAATATTTAAAGGAAATGGAAGAAAAGAGTTTGGCAGTATTAAGGAAAGAAGTGGAGAAAAAACTAGTAGAATATAATAATATTCAGTTATTTTGGTTTGGAAGAATAGCATTAATTAAGATGAAAATATTACCAAAATTAATTTTTTATTTAGGATGCTACCATTGAAAGTTTCGAAAACTGAACTGAATAAGCAAAAATATTGAATAAATATTGTGATGGAGGGAATAAAGTAGATTAAATAAACAATTTTGGTATAAATCATAAAAAGAGGGAGAGTTTGGCCTTCCCAATATTAGGGGATATTATGAGGCTAACCAATTGAGATATGTTATAGAAGGTATGTTAGGTGTTGGAGACTCAGGGCCTAAGCAGATGGCCATCTTCGAGGCCAGGAAGGGGAGGGGCAGCCTCACGCTGGGCGCCCCAACCCCTTCCTCAAAACATTGTCGGAGTGGCCAGCCCTATTTTAGTGCTCCTTCCTGGATCAGAGACTTGGCGCCACAGGGCCGAGGAATGCAGATGCCTTGGTCCCGATCCACAGCTTCCCGGGGCGGCCCCGTGCCACCTGTCTGCTTCCCCCCTCAGAATGGTTAGAGCAGGGGTAGGCAACCTTTCCCCTTTAAGGGCCGAGGGACTTCAGCTCCTAGAATCCCAGGAGCTATTGGCCAACATGGGACTATTAGCCAACATGGCTGAGGCTTCTGGGAGCTGGACTCCCTCGGCCCTTAAAGGGGAAAGGTTGCCTACCCCTGGGTTAGAGTTATATACAGATGAAGTAGACTTGAGAGTAGGGAATATCTTTTTTAGATAATTTACTAGGAAAGAAATTAAGATAATTGGAAACCCATTTATGAAAAATATATTAAAAATATGGAATAAATATAAAAAAGAGCTAATAACTGTAGATTCAATAATAATGCCAATAATAATGGAAAGGAATTTTCAAAAAAAAAATCTGAGAGGAAAGTTAGATAAGGAGTTAAAGAAAAGTAAAACAGATAGGAAATTGGGTGGACTTAAGGTTAGAGAAAGAGAGTATAAAGGAAAAACTAATGGGAGTTATAGATCTGGAGGACACAGGCTGAGGGGATGTTGTCAAGAATGATAGAAATTGTTGTCCAAGATTAATGGTAGAAGTCTGTAATACCTGCAGACAATGGGAGCTCTAGTCCGAACATCTATAGAGCACTCAGTTGTGGAATTCTCTATTGCCTGCAGGAGGAGGGGACTGCAGTCAAACATATTTGAAGGGAAGGTCTGGAAAGGCTGTGTTGTCTGAGAATGATGGGAGTTATAGTGCAACATGTGTAGTGGGCACCAGGCTAATGAAGTTTGCATTAAATGTGTGGGTGTTCTTTAGATATGTAATGCAAGTATTTCAGACCCTTGTGCTATGTGTCTCCTCAAGGTGTCTTCTACTGGGAAGTCCGTTCTTAGGTCCACAGATGGGTTGAATTACTTCCAGCTTGCTTCCTTTATGGCCAAATGCCTAGTTTTATCTGATGATGTGGCTGGGCATTGGCTCCCTTGATAATCTTCAGCTAAATGTTGTGTTGGACAGCCTGAAAAGGAATTCCTGTTGACTAAGCCACAAGCACAATTGAATGCAATTTGCACATGACACTGATAAATTTCCATAGCTGAAAGATTGATTACCCAGCAGTTCACATAAAACCTCCACAGAACGGGAATAAGCACACTTGAATTAAACCAGTTTATTAGTAGTATCACCATGATTGTATCTTCTGAGGAACTCCAAAGAACTGTTCTGTGGATAAAATGACGAAGTATCTCTCACCATCAAGAAAGGGTTGAGCTTTTAAGGCAGCATGCAACCCTTTTTGGGTCTCATCAACACCCTGACCCCACCAATGTTATAAAAACAATATTTTTGGATGGTGAAAAATGCCTGTAAATAATTAACTGCCAGTCCTAAAGTAAAGTTTACTTCACTAACACTCCAACACCCAAACCCCTCCCTCTAGCCAAACTTTTGCTGAAAGATCCGAACTCCTCCCTCTGGCCAAACATTTGCTAAAAGATCCCCGAGTTAAAACTGGAACAAGCCCTTCAGCCACGTCTGGGTTCTATTTTCAGCCAATTTTCAGTTGAAAATGGGAAAGGGCTTAATTCAGCTTGCCTGCCATTGTCAATAATTATCTGCTTTGCTTGCTGGTGACTTTTTATACCGTATTACTTGGTATTATTACTGGATGATGGGACATATTGTTCTAAGTTAATTACTGAGGCTGTTGCTCACATTCTTTTGGTGGGAAGGGAGGAGAAGTTGAGAGTTTCAAGGTCAGTCTCATAAGAATGAATGGTATGGGATTGGAAGGAGGAATGACTCTGGGAAAGGGGGAAATGGAGAGTGTTTAGTTTTATGGGTGACTGGGGTATAAGCCCTCTTGGAATTTGAATTATTGTATGCTTAATTATGCTGTACCAACACTGCCCAATCAGTCCTGACAACATACATCTGTGGAGAACATCTATTGTTTCTGAATAAAGCTTTCTTGTTTTTACAGTTGAAACCTGCATTTCTGAATGAAAGTGTTCTTGGACATGACATTAGGAGATAGATGGACAGAACTGGCCCTTGGCACTTTTTGGAAAATTGAGATTCAGAATCAAAAAGGTATGTGGACACATATAAAGGAGACATTTGGGATAATCTGGTGGCCATTCATTTTTATTTACTGACAAAGAAACATCTCACTGCCCATCATCCTCACAATGGAAAAATCCATTTTGATAATTTTGGAATGACTCAATGTGTCTAAACTTTATGCCCTGTGTCTTATGATGTGTAAGTTCTTTGATTCATTTTAAGCTTTTGCTGCTGCTGCTTCTCTTCCTCTTCCTATGTTCACTTTATTGCTATTATTTTCATGTACAGATACCTTTTTAATAGACAAGCTATGTCAGCTTAACACCTCCAGCAAAAATAAATGAAGATGAATAAACTCAGTCTATTAAATAGTTTTAAGCAATTAAAGTTATTTACATATCCGTTAAAAGAAAGAAGATAAAAATAAATCAAGGCAGAACACTGTTAAAAGCCTATTGCAGGCAATTCCTAAAAGCCTGTCAGAATAAAAAAAAAAGGTTTTCATTTGCTGTCAGTAGGGACCTGAGCAGATGGGCCAGGAAAAAGCATGGCCTTGGCTTATGCTTTCCTGCTGTGAGTGCTAACCTGGATCACTCTCCAGGCTGGCACGAGGATGGATGGGTGTTTGCATGTCCACCTATCTCCATGGTGTAGACCTAGTACCGCCACGTGCCCCTTACCTTTATCTGTCAATGCCACTAGTGAGTAGACCCCTGTTGCTGAATCTCATGTGAAAATGGGATGCTTGGCTGCACCCATTTGGCCAGACACCCCATTTCCACATCAGATGTTGCAGTGGGGGTCTTACTCACTAGTGGCATCCACAGACAGTGGTAAGGGACACATGGAGCCATCTGATCTTACTTGAAGAAACTCCATGAGAAATGAGGATCAATTTGACCCATGTTAAGGCTCTTTCCCCCCAGAATCATGCCAGATCCACCAGTCTGTCAGGATCTGGATTGATCCTGGCCCTTGGGTTTTGGCTTGAGTAATCCAAACAGGACAGTGTGAGGCCAGGGTCAACTTTTAGCCTTTTAGCCTGTGGGGAGAGCAAGGAGAGAACCATTTTAGCTTCCCTAGGGAGGGAGGTCTGTAAAAGTGATTTCCGGTGATCAGAAATCAATAGCTTAGAAATAAGGGCTGTGACCAGCCTGTAAACAGATCACAGTAGCTAGCTTTTTCTGACAAGAGGTTTACAGATTTGTAGAGGGACCTCTTTAGAAGAACCTGCAACCCCAGCTAAGAAGATTCTTTCCTCAAACACCACTCTGCAAAGGATCCATTGTTAGATTGTCTGGGATGCAGTACACTGAATTTAAAGATTACATAGAAAAGCTCATTGCTGTGGAATTAAAGTCAAAAGGCTATTGCTAAACAGATGGTTATTTCCACATCAAATATGATTGCTCAAAAAGAGGTTGGGGTAAATGCTTGAGGCTTCACTTTCTTTTTAAGATGACAAAAAGAAAATGCTACGTCTCCTTCTCTTGAAGTGGTTCTCCCTCCCTCTCTCTCTCTGTGTGTTAATAAAGGCAAATGCTCACTTTAAAGACTGTTTCATTTTCAGAATCAGCTTTGACATTTCTTTTTTATTTTTTTATTTAATGTTTTTATTAAATAACAGAAACAGAAAAGTAGAAAAAAACATATTAATACAAAGAGAAAAAAGAAAGAAAAAAGTATACAATAGCGCAAATACATAATACATAATACATAATACAGATACATAGTAGAATGAGTACAATGAAACATAAATTAAAAAAGAAAGGGAAAAAACAACAATACTAAACAAAGAGTTGATTTCCTGGATTTTGTCTTGATCTACATCTACATATACTATACTCCTGTAGTGATAATTTTCTGCTTTGAGACTTGAAGAATATAATAATAGAGAATACACTTATTTTTTTAAAAAGAAGAAAACACAAAAATACAAAAGAAAGATCAAAAGAATATAACATAAAGGATCCCATTTGGTTAAAATTGAGCTGCATTAGTTCATCTTAGCACTCTGAACATAATAATTTTTATTCATAATATTGTCTCAAAAAATATTCTAACATCAGCTTTTTAGTGATTTCCCCTTTTTTCCAGGTATGTTATGAGCGGTGACCAGTCCTTTTGCATTTCTTCCCAATCACTTCCTCTACTTAAACAAGTAAGTTTGTCTAGTTCTATATACTCAATCAATTTGGATAGCCATTCATTTGTATTTGGAGATTCTTTTTTCTTCCACCATCTCGCTAAAGTCACTCTAGCTGTAGAGGACATATAAAAAAGCAGTTTCCCATGTGTTTTTTCCCAGCTTATCATCTATAACCATACTCAAAAGAAAGAACTTAAGGTCAAAGTTTAGCTTACACTTTAAAATTTGCTTTATCATCTCATATATCTCCATCCAATATTTTTTTTAACTATTCTGCAATTCCACCATAGATGTACAAAGGTTCCTACTGATTTCCCACATTTCCAGCATTTGTTAGATGATGTTTTATACATTTTTGCAAGTCTTGCTGGAGTTAAGTGCCACCTGTATTGCATTTTTAACAGATTTTCTCTAAGGTCACTGCTCAACATATATTTAATTCTCTTGGTCCAATTTTTCTCCCATTGATCTATAGGAATGCTTTGACCAAGGTCTTGCACCACAGATTCCTTAATAACTTCATCTTCCATATCCCATTTCCAGAACATATC
>CM034701.1:387479770-387498382 GCA_020142125.1 Phrynosoma platyrhinos
TGGTGGTGGGTGGTGGCGGCGGCAGTGGGGGCCAGTAAGGGGGGGTGTCTGTGGGCCGGATGCAGCCCATGGGCCGTAGGTTGCCGACCCCTGGTTTAATACCTCTGAGTCTGCTCATCATTGATTCCAAAAACTAAAATTTCTTATACTTAAGGAAAGGGAAGAAAAGAGTAAATTTAAGTTTTTTGTTCAGCTAGACTTGCAAGCATTTAAATCACCTCATCTAAAAAAATTCCTGTCTTGTCTATGTCTGACTCTTCCCCAAGAATCTTTTGAGATAATTGATTGATTGAATCAAAATCTGGAACCAGTTGGAGAACTTGTCTATCTAGAGGAGGAACTTCTTTATTATTCAAATCGTTCCTACTATTTGCTATGCTGATAGTATGAGGATTTAAGGAACTGCTATTATTCATTTTGTTATGATCATCATTAAGACTGTGTGATCTGGACTCCTTTTTGGAATTTTTTAATATGTCCAAAAATGTCTTTGCTTCATCTGAAACCAGAAGGATAACCCTACTGGTAAAAACCATTCTTAAGATTAATCTTAGAATTTCTCAGATGTTTTGTAAGGAAGGCATATTCTTTTCTCATTCTTAATATTTCTGAAGGAAGGTCCCTAAAATCCTGAATTGTCTGATCTTGGATTTTTAAAGGATGATCTCTTTGCATTCTCAAAAATTGATCTTTGACATGCTTTCAAACAAAAAGGACAACACATCCCTGGAGAGGCTTTTAGATAAAGCAAATCTAGATTCTAGATTCTTTCCCAACATTATTGTCTTTTCCAATGAGTCTTCTCTTCTCATGATGTGTCCAAAGTACGACAGCCTTAGTTTGGTCATTTTGGCTTCCAGGGAGTTTTCCGACTTGATCTGCTTGATCCGCTCTAGGATCCACTTGTTTGTCCTTTTGGCTGTCCATGGGATCCTCAACACTCTTCTCCAGCACCACATCTCAAATGCATTGATTTTCTTCCTATCATTTTTCTTAACAGTCCAGCTCTCACATCGATACATGGTAATAGGGAATACAATGGCCTGTATGATTCTAACTTCTGTGATGACTTGTATATCTTTGCATTTTAGAATCTTTTTTAGTTCTTTCATAGCCATCCTCCTCATTCTTAGTCTTCTCATTTCCTGACTGCAGTCTCCATTTCTATCAATGTTTGATCCCAGGTATGCAAATTCTTTTACTATATTTATTTCTTCATTGTCTAGGTTGAACTTGTGAAATTCCTCAGTGATCATTATTTTTGTTTTCTTTATGTTCAACATTAAGCCTGCCTTAGCATTTTCCTCTTTGATCTTCCTTAGTAGGTGTTCCAGGTCTGTGAGGTTTTCTGCTAGTACTATGGTGTCATCTGCATATCTTAGATTGTTGATATTTCTTCCTCCTATTTTCACTCCTCCTCCTTCTGTGTCCAAGCCTGCTTTTCTCATAATATGTTCTGCATACAAGTTGAACAGATAGGGCGAAAGGATGCAGCCTCGTCTGACTCCTTTGCCAATTGGGAACAATTCTGCTTCTCCAATACTACCAGATCTTATACTACTAAACTCTTTGTCCATCTAATGCAGCAGCATCTAATCAAAGTGCCATCTTCAATCCCAAGAAGGGGAGGGGCAGCGGGACACCGGGCGCCCCAACCCCTTCCTGTGGACATCATCAGAGCGCCTGTCATTGCACACGACAGGCGCTCTGATGATGTCCTTCTGGCTCAGTGTCCAGACACGCTGAGCCGGAAGAGATGCCAAAGAGGTGCACCTTGCGGAAGGAGTGCTATTTTAGTTACATCTTAGTTACATCTCTTTGAATTACTGTCAACATGCTCTAGGCAGATAAACCTTGGAACAGTGTTCAGACACCATATCCTCCAACCTTTCACTGAAAAAGTCCAAGGAACATGTTTGGCCAAGCAACATCAGAGTGTGGTCAAGATAGCAAAAGTATACATGTAGAAGAACAACGTTGGAGAGATTGCAGCAGTTTGCTTTTGCCTTAGCCCACTGGGGAGGACAAGATTCTGCCCCCCTGTCTTCTTTCCTCTGCTAAGTTAATGGGGGTGGGGCTAAACAGATGGGCAAAAAGAGGTGCTTTCAAGATGGCTTGAAAGTGTGGCATTTAAATGATGCACACCTCAAAGCTGGCAGGATAGCACCCTCTAGGCACCTTATGAGGAGAAAAGCCACTTCAAAAAGAAGCAGTTTTTTCCACTTCTTCCTGAAAAGTGTGCATCTTTGCATGTGCGTATAAGTGCACCAAGGCCAGTGCAGCTCTAAAGGAGCACTCTTTTCAAACCCTAACCCTAATTGTGCATGTAAATGCCCCCATCGCAGGAGCACATTTAAAAGTAACAGAGCGAACGTACACAAGTGATGGGTGTGGCAATGCCCCCCAAAAGAAACCATAGAACTTCTCATGGAGATGAGTAAAACATACACAAAACAGACAGTCAAAGAGGGGGCATAGGGTGAAGGGAGGGGGGATGAAGGGGAGGATGATTGTACCTTGCTAGCATCTGCATGGGCACACCTCTGCTCTGATGCTCTGCCCCAGTGAAACGCTGCACATGTGAATGTGTATAGGTTCACAGGGACAGCCATGGAATGGGATGGCAGTCACCAGCAGTACACTCCTGAAAAGGTGTGCAAGGATGGTGGTGGGGACAGTAAAAAAAAAAAAAAGTAATCAGCAGAGTAGCTTGAGGCCATTCTGTGTGGTCATGACATGCACACTCCAGCTGCCTTGGGAGCCAGCAGTGTGGTTGGTGGGGTTTCAATGTGGCTTCGGAAAAGGCAACTTCAAGCCACTTTTTCCTGCCTAGAGTTGCCCCCAAATTAATAATGAGCCATGTGTTATACCTTATAGGTAAAAATGTACACATAACCAAACTCAATGCAGACCAGGAAAAACATTGCCTTCCCAAAGGCTGTATCCTGTGTAGCTCTGGTGTCCAGCCTGTAGTGTGAGATGAAAGTCAGTGGCTGGGACCAGATAGTAGCCTTACATACATTCTCTAAAGACACACCATGCAGAGAGATAGGAAAGTACAATCTCGAGAGTCCATTCCAGTGTCAGTACTGAGGAGAGAGGAGTGAAGTTGTTAAATGGCTTGAGGAATTTTTTGACCAACAGGTCCTTAAAGGAGGATGGGCAGCCATCAAACTGGAATTGTGCACAGATGACTACCAAATAACATTTCAGTGAAGATAGGGACACTCCGGAATCAGCTAAATTCATAAGGAATTTCAAAACTGTAGGAATTTCAAAATGGTGTGTGGCATCAGGACATCCTTCTGGAGCAGCGTCCTGATTTGGGGCACAAAAGTGGCACAAAAGAGCCACGCACCGGCCCTTAGGGCATCCTTTTGCTGTCCCTGAGGGGAGTGGCATTTTGCCACTCTTTTTGGGGCAGCAAAAGGGAGGATCGGGGCCGCTGTATGCTGCAGCCTCAGCCCTGATCCGCCACTTCCCAGGGCAGCTCTCCACCACCTCTTTGGGCCAATGTGCATTGACCCTAAGTCTCAAAACTTGAAGGAATAGGATTTCCTGGTGGAAGGCTTACAGGCTGTGAGGATCACAGTCTGGATTGGGCTAGGAACAGAACTATCAAGCAACCAGATTGACAGTATTGATGTCCGGGTGACAAACCTGCCCCTTGTGGAGAGCGAGGGAGGTGAAGAAGGGAAGGGAGCTGGAGGTACTCCTTCTGGGAAAGTTGGAGGAGTGGAGCAAACCATGAATGTCTTGGCCACCATGGAGTGATGAGAATGGCACCAGAGTGCTCCACTCTCATCTTGGCAACAACTCTAGTAATGAGTGGAAATGGAGGAAAGGTGTCTTTCTTGACCTTGGACTCAACAAGGAAGGCATCTCCTCGAGAGCCCTGGGTTTGGGTCATCAAGTAAAACTGGATACTGATGGTTGCAGTGGGTTGCAAAGAGATAGATGTTGGAAGAGCCCCATCTAACAGAATAAGGTCCGTATCATGTCGGGGTGGAGCATCCACTTGTGACAGGAATCTGAAGACTTGCTGCGTTTGTCTGCTAGGTCGTTCTGTTCTCCTGACAGATGGATGGCTTGCAGGATGACGTGCCTCTTGATGCACCAGTCCTAGATGCAAAGAGTGATTTGATAAAAGTCTGAGATCTGGTTTCTCCTCGTTTGTTGATGTAGTACATGACAGTTGTGTTGTTTGTCAGTAAAAATACAATTTGCTATTGAAGGAGGGATTCAAAAGACTTGAGGACCTTTTCGACTGCTAGCATCTCCAGGGTGTTGATATGGAGAAGCTTTTCTGGAGGGGACCACTTGCCTCTGACTGTGAGGTTCCAACCTTCAAGAGATGTGTCCCTGGTATGAATGGTCTGAGGTTGTGAGGGTAGGAAAGGCATTCCTACACATAAATTGTCCACTTTGAGCCACTAGTGTAATGTCTTGGCTATGGGCCTCGGTATGGTGAGCCATGTAAGAGGGTGGTCTTTCAACAGGCTGAAGACTGACAGGAACCAAGCTATAAATGGTCAGAACCAAAGTCTTGACCATGGAGTGAGGAAGGTAGTCAAGGCCATGTGTCCTAGGGCTAGCTGAGCGGTATGAGCCATGATCCTCCTGTGAGACAAACAGGCTTGGACAGCCTTTGTAAGTGCTTGGAACCTGTCCTCTGGTAGGAAGGCTAATGCTTTTTGGAATTTAGCATGGCCCTGATGAATCAGACCTCCTGGGATGGTACAAGGCTGGACTTTTCCTCGTTGATCAAGAGACCGAGGGAGTCCAAGAGTGAGAGGGTGAAATCGACATTTCACAGCGGGGTTTGATAGGCCCACAAATAGCCAATTGATAGGCCCACAAATAGCCAGTCGTCCAGTTACGGGAAAACAATTTTTTTTGTGTTCCCACTGAACCTGAGAGGGGTTTGGCAGCACAGGCTGCTGAGTGGTGAGCTGACGTAATCTGCTGGGCACCCAGAGAATGTGCCTCCTCTTGAAGGGCCATTGCTAAGCAACGTTTCTCATCAGGTATGTCCTCAATTAAAGGTAAGACATGCTCCCACAGCTGCTGTTGGTACACACCCATGCACGCTGCATAATTAGCCACTTTAAGGTCAAGCACTGCAGCTGCATAAATTTTCCTGGCCATCTGATCAATCTTACATCCTTCCTTGTCTGTAGGGGTAGTAGATGTTTTAGGAGTGAAATTGAGCTGTGAGGCTTCAATGATCGTGGAATTGGGCCTGAGGTGTTCAAAAAGCCAGGAAGTGTCAGACTGAGTAATATGATATAGGTTGTCAATCTTCCTAGAGGTTGGTGGTATAGTGGTGGAGTGGTCCATGAGTGCTGGGCTATCTTAGCCATGGATGGTAAAAACCCAATAGATACTGGACTCAGGACCTTGCCATGGACCCATTCATCAATAGAATCCAGCGTGTCTGCATCAGTATGTTGGACATCAATGTTGAGGATGTTGCCTATACATATGACCTACTCCACAAAAGATTTAACATAATCGGTCAGAGAGACGGCATTACGTGTCATCAGGGCCTTGCAGGGAGAGTGAGGCCAGACTATTTCCAAAGAGGAGGATGATACCAACATCAGTGAAGTCTTAGAAGGGGTTATTGGTAGAGGTTGAGATGCCAACAACTTCTTTCATGCAGGCACAGGCGAGGGATTGGCGGAGATAGCCTTGGCTGCAGTATGCAAGGGCTTGGATGAAGGTCAAGATTGAGAAGCCGAGGATGGATGAAAGGTCACAGATGTGGCCAGAGAGGTACGAGCTTCCATGCGGTAGTCCCAATAGGAATGGTCCTCTTAGAGGTCCTTGGGATTGATGGACATATAAGAAAGCCCAGTCTCTTCAACAAATATCAAATCCAAACAGTGAAGGAGGGGCTGCCAGAGCAGTACCTACTCCTAGCGTTAAGTTCATCAAAGGGATGATGCTTGGTACTGAGCAGATCAGTATGCTGTTGAGGCTTAGTGTCCTGGAAAGCTGACAGCAGGGCTGATAGCAGAGGCAAAGGGAAGCCCAAAGCAAGATCCAAGTTACCAATCTGAGGGGTCAATCAGCGAGGGGATCAATCAGTCCGAAGATCTAGGATTCCAGAGTAGCAGAGTGGCAAGCCAGTCCAAAGGTCAAGGGTTCCAGTAGTCCAAGATGAGTCAGCAGTCTGAGGGTCAAGGGTTCCAGTACTCCAAGATAAGTCAGCAGTTCGAGCGTCAAGAGTTCCGGTAGTCCAAGATAAGTCAGCGATCCGAGGGTCAAGTATTCAGGCCAAGGAACAAGGAGATCCAGAGACTGAGGCTTTCACCAGGAAGCTCAGATAACCTCTGGCACCGAGACAGCATTTCTGCACCTGCTTAATTCCCCGAGCTGCAGGAGCTCAGCTGGGGCTGATTACCACAACATTTTTCATAAAGCCTCATTGAGCGCTGGAGGCCCTCCCTTTCTGCTCAACGCTGGCTGAAGGTAGGCACTATCCCTTCCATGTCCGAAGGTTCTGCCACCAGGAGGCTTGGCTGTGGAATCTCTTGTGGAAGCTCTGCTGGAGCTGGCAAAGCAGAGTTGGGATCGGGGTGGGGCTCCAAAGCTGCAGGCTCAGGGCTCAGGGCTCATCCTCTGAGTCTTCCCCCAGGCAGGGCATGACGCTTAGGGGATGCAGAACTCCTATCACGGACCCGAAAGGAAGATGTAGAGGTCTTCACTGGGGACCAAGGTGTCAGATGAGCCAGTGTCTCAGAAGAAGGAGGGATCTCACCTTCAGAGGCAGACTCCAAATAGACTTGAACAATGTTAGGTGACTAGGGAGAAGGTTGGGAAGACCTAGGTTCATCGAATGGAACTGATATTTGAGCACAAATGGGTTCCTCCAGAGATATAGTAACCGAGGACCCCTTCGGATGTTTAATTGGCTTAGTACTGAGAGCTGCATCCAAAGCTTTTTTCTTTTTGTCAGACTCTTGGGACGGAGCCTTATTGGTCCTGTGGGTTGAATCCGAGGAATGGTGTTTCTTGGATGAAGTGTAGGCTGAATCCAAAGACTTCCTGTGTTTGGAAGGATCAGAATCTCAGCCCTCTGAATGGTGTTTGCACTTAGAAGCATGTTTGGTATTAGTTTCATGGTCAGACTTAGCCACCACGTCTGTGGTGACTGAAGGATTCCATGAGTAGAGCCTGCAGCCAAAGGCCTTTTAGAAGATTTCTCCATGGCAGCACTTCATGTCCTGTGAAGAAGAGGCCATGGCAGAATGACAGTCTCAATGGCCCAGTTTGCAGCAGGGGTGCTGTGGGGCAGCCTTTCCCCCAATTGGCCAGCATCCCTGCCAGACCATACCAGCAACTGCAACTGATGGATGGCAGAGGTGCCCTGGCTGGTGGAGGGTGACAGTGAGGCGGCATCTTGGGGTGGACGAGAGCGACTGTCCCACTGGGTGTTCATCCCTGTCAGAGGTGTCACTCAGTGTGGTCTGTACTTCCAGCTTCCCCTAGTGACACCCTTGCTGTCACTCCACAACAACTTTGTAGCTTTGGAACAATGGGGTGCAATAGGCATGGGTTCCATCTTGTTTCCCTGCTGTTTAATATTGACATAAATCCACTCCATAGATTCAGCCATTCTTAAATTCTTAAATTCAGCAAACAACCCGTCTCCACCTTTTTGAGGGGCCTTTCTATGAAGTGATGTCTTGTGCCTTCCATTTCAGTGGGACAATGAATTTGTATTGGGCTTTAATCCAAAACTTTAAAGGGCCTATGGAGGGGGATGAACCTGTTTGGGGAATTAGAGCTCAGTACTCTTTATAGTGTCATTGAAGTTTGGGCTGAAAACTCAAGCAGACTCATCACCCCACTACTGTGGAAGCCAATTACAATTAATTACAATATGACCCCTATATCTGAGAATTCAGTACCTGCAGATTCACTTACCCATGTCCAAACAACATATTTTAGTCTATTTTCATGTATATATGGGCCTTTCTGCATGATTTCAGAGAAAAATTTGTCTACAAATTGCATCAATATTTTAAAAGCTTTTGGGGGGGAGGGAGTAGATGGCTGGGAGGTTTTAGGGGACTGGTGTGGGGACACAGGAACCACATGTTGCCCATGGGTAGCACAAGGTTGAAAATAGGTCCATTGTCTATTGCCATGAGATTTAGCGTTTTTGCTAGCATATATGTACATGGCTTCCCCCTTTATGTAAAGTGTTACTTTCAAAAATTTCATTACAGTGGTAACTATGCAGTGTAAATTCAGTCTAAGTAAAACAAACAAACACATTTGGGTTGTGTATGTTTTTTGTGTAAATATTGTCTAGGGCTGCATCTGCACTGCAGAAATAATGCAGTATGACACAGCTTTAACGGCCATGGCTCAATGCAATGGCATCCAGGGATTGGTAGTTTTGTGAACTATTTAGCCTTCTCTGTCAGAGTGCTCTGGTTCCACAATAAATTACAAATCCAAGGATTCTATGGAGTTATAGCAGTTAACTATAGATGTGGCCTAGGTCATAACACTTCTGGTTGAATTGCAACGAACCTCTCTTCTGAGTCCCTCTTAAATAAGGTACATATAAATTTCACTGCAAGTTTATTTGTATTCAGAAAGGGACAAGAGGAAGGGAAAGCATATTTTTGAGGCAACTTTGTCTAATTTCTGTTCAGTGGGAAAAGTATTTTTTTGAGAGAGAGAGAGAGAGAGAGAGAGAGAGAGAGAGAGGTGGTGATTCCAATGGGCGTGAAGCTGATGAAGTGTTTGCAGGATCAGAGACCTTCTGCTGGCCATGTTCCACAAGATCTCAAAGGAGGTAGCCAGCAGTCCTCTCACTTTCTGAGGATGTCACACCATTACTTTCCAATGATACTGTCAGAAAACAGTGAACACAATATTATAGTTTTCACTCAGAGGGATGCAAGTATACATCCCGGCACACACCATACTGAAAGCATTCAGAGTATTTCAATGACATTAGCTGAGCAATTATTCAGAGCCATTGTGGTACAGTGGCCAAAGTGTGGCCAGTGAGTCCTAGATTCAAATCCCCTATACCAGTAATGGTGAATCTTTCAGAGACTGAGTGCCCAAACTGAAAGGTGTTCTAGCACCAGATGTTACCTATGCCAGGGGTGGGACTTCTGGGGGCAAAATTTGCACCTTCTGGGGACGGGACCTCCTCTTCCCTTGCCTGGGCCCTCAGCTGCCTCTCTAGAGACATCTGAAGGTCAGTGCAGAGGAGGGGGGGGAAGAAGAGGAGCAGGTGTGCTCAGGTTAGACTGGCACCCTCCCTATTCTCTTTTTGCAAACAGGTGAAGAAGACCTTTCTGCTTCAACAGGCCTTTGAGGAGTGATTGTCTGGGCAGGATGGGACTTGTACAATGTGATGGGTTATTTTTTATTGGTTTGACTGTTTTTGATAACTCAATCTTTTCTAAACTGTCATATTTTAAACTATCCCCCCCCCCCCCCCCCAGAATCAAAGCTTTGGAAGGAATCTCATAGGCCATAGAGTCCAACCTTTCACTAAGTGCAGCAAATTCTACTAGAGGATCCCCAGGAGGTAAATTGCAAAACTTGCAAAGAGTCTCCAGTAATAGCTAGATTTATGTACAATTTATGTATTGACTGCAAATCCTGGGATTCCATAGCATTTAACCATGGCGGTTAAGGCAGTGTCAAACTGCATTATTTCTTTAGTGCAAACTGGACCCGAGAAAGCTACCTCCTTCCTTCCCAGTTGTTGTAATGCCAGGTCTCACTCTCTGTTCTGCTTTGCTCTGCATCTGCCTTCTGGACAGAAGCAAGTTGGCTAGATTAAATATTCCTTATTCCATTTCCCTTATTATGTAAGAAGGAATTATCCCTTCATTTCACCTTCATGTGGGAACACAATCTTTAGAAGAGATTTTTTTGATCTTACTTTCCAACACGAAAATATGTTTTGTATCTCTGTGAATGTTTAAATGGCAAGCTGTGAGCAACTGTTGTTTATACTAATGCTTAAAACATAAGGGATTATCGCACCTCTTCCTGACTTGGAAAATATGGCTGCTGCAGCATGTTTCCCAATTCACATTGGAGAGGGGATGCACCCAGATGGCTCTTTTAAAGGCAAAAGCCATGTGATTAGAACCAACACCAGTCCAAATTGGGGTCTAATTCACAAGGGGTAAACCGGGAGGAGGTGCAATAATCTCCTTAATGATATTCTCCCAGGTTTTGGCCCAGAAACCTCTGGGCTAGGATGTTGCTGAACTGGAAACCCTATTGGGGTGGAATTGAGGGAATGGGAATAATGTTTAGGCCTCTCTCAAGATGAATTGACCCTTCTCTTTGTGCCTGCTATTAATTTTTTTAAAATGAGCAAAATGGCTAATTTTGTAAATGACATATTGTGAGGCTACTTTTCAGCATTCTGAATGCAGGGAAATTTGAACATTTAATGCATGACCCTGGGATGCCAATCAGTGGCATTCCTGCACCGGGTGTCACCCCTCATTTTACTGCCACATGCCATTTTACTCCCGAGTAAACTGACATGTGGCAGGGAGGGAGTACCTGCCCTACCTGCTGAGTGCTGGTTTACTCGGGAGTAAAATGGCATGTGGCAGGCCCAAAGCATCTTCTCTCCCTCCCTGCCATGTGGTGGTTTACTCAGGAGTAAAATGGTGTGTGGCTGGCAAGGAGAGTGCCCAGAGTACCCTTCCTCTCTGCCATGTGCTGGTTTACTTTGGAGTAAAATGGTGTGTGGCAGGGAAGGGGAGTGCACTCAGCTGTGTGTCACCCCTCTTCTGGGGTATCACCTGGTGTGGTCCACACTCCTGTACCCCCTAGTGATGCCACTGATGCCAATGCCAATGCCAATGCCAAAGCTTTTCAGAAGAAAAGAGGACAAAAGTCTCAAAGTGCTTAGGGGAGGAATGAATGATTTATTAATAAAAAGTCCAACATGTTTTGGCCTGTATAAGCTATCAAAGGCCTTCTTTGGAAGCTGCTTGAAATTTTAACTTCAGAAAATTTATGGAGGTGAAATGCCAGATACTGAAAAAATTCTATAAATTCCTGAAGATGGTCTTTGAGACCATATAAAGGCTGAAACAATTTTTTAAAATTAATAACTCATCCATACACTGCATATCTTGGGTTGTGCTCATCGATCATGGATGAAGCAATTCTTGACATTGTTGTTGTGTGCCTTCAAGTCATTTCCAATTCATGGAGACCCTAAAGCGAACCTATCATAGGGTTTTCTTGGCAAGATTTGTTCAGATGAGATTTGCCATTCCCTTCCCCTGAGGCTGAGAGAGTGTGTCTTGCCCAAGGCAAGTGGGTTTCATGGCAATGCTGGGAATTGAACCCTGGTCTCTGGAGTTGTAGTCCGATACTCAAACCATTATGCCATTATGGCTCTTCAAATAGTGGAAGAAAACTGGGGAGAGAATTATGCGCTTTCAGATACATGTATTCTCATGCTTTCATTTGGCCTCAAGAAGCAAGAGAAGGAGGAACTGGCATGGGATAGTGGTTTCAGCATTGGACTACAACTCTGGAAAGTAGGGGTCAAATCCTCTCCCAGCTGTGGAATTGGCAAGTCATACAGCCTCAGAAAACCCTGTGAGGAGTTCATTTTAGGGTTACTATAAGTATGAAATCTGCCTTAAATCTCATTGTGGAAGAAAGGTGGGAGATAAATCTTTGAAAAAAATAATAAAGAAATATATGGAATGACTTGAAGGCACACAACCTCAAGGGAAGAAAAATCTTTCTCTACACTGAAAGGAAAGGAACAGCAAAATGAAGAATTTCTGATTTTCAACAGAAATAAATTTCACTTAAAAATTAGGAAGGTGGTAAGAGCTGTTCAACAACAGAATGAACTGTCCTGGAAGTTGATGGAGGCACCTTGATTGAATGGCAATCTCTCAGGAGTGCTCTAGCTATGGTTTCCTGCATGGCAGAGATTTGGACTACATGACCCTCGATGTTCCTTCCAGTGCTGTAATTCTGAGTTCAATATTCTGAACCAACTCTGAATGATCTGGAATTCTCCCATCTGACTTAATTATTTCTGAAAGGAAATTAATTATTTCAGAAAGGAAAGGAATAGCAAAATGAAGGATTCCTGATTTTCAACAGAAATAAATTCCACTTAAACATTAGGAAGATGGTAAGAGATGTTCAACAACAGAATGAACTGTCCTGGAAGGTGATGGAGGCACCTTGGTTGAATGGCAATTTCTCAGGAGTACTCTAGCTATGGTTTCCTGCATGGCAGAGAGTTGGACTACATGACCCTTGAGGTTCCTTCCAGTGCTGTAATTCTGAGTTCAATATTCTGAACCAACTCTGAATGATCTGGAATTCTCCCATCTGAATTAATTATATGAAACTGCATCCCTTGGGAAGTTTGGCATTTGATTTTTTTCTGTATCTGTTTATCTGTAATAGAGTCAATTGAAGAGGTCACCAGCAACTCTGTTAGTGAAATTATACTGGATCAGTTTCAATGTGTAAGTACCGATGATGTGGACCAGCTCCTTGGAAGTGTGAGGAAGACGACTTGCCCTCTCAATCCTTGCCCATCTTGGCTGGCCGTCCGGGGGGAGGGGGATGCATTGAGGCTTTTCCTTAGGAATATCGTCAATGCATCCCCAGGGAAGGTTATATTCCATCTTGCTTGAAAGAAATGGCTGTCAGGCCGCTTCTGAAAAAGCGTTCCCTGGACCCCCTGGATATGAACCACTACAGGCTGGTCTCTTTATTACCATTTTTAAGTAAAGTGATTGAGAGAGCAGTTGCTCTTCAACTTCAAGCTGTCTTGGAGGAAAGCTATTATCTAGACCCATTTCAAACTGGCTTTAGGACAGGTTTTGGAGTTGAGACTACCATGGTGGCTTTGGCTGATGACCTTTGTTTGAGCATCGACAGGGGTAGTGTGACCCTGTTGGTGCTCTTAGACCTCTCAATGGCTTTTGATACAATAGATCACAACATCCTCTTGGATCACCTGAAAAGGTTAGGAATTGGAGGCACTGCATTGCAGTGGTTCCGTTCCTTCCCCTCAGGCAGATTCCAGAGGGTGTTGCTTGAGGACAGTTGCTTCACAAAAAATTGTGGTATTCCTGCAAGGCGCCATCCTGTCCCCGATGTTGCTCAATATATATAAATGAAGCTGCTGGGAGACATCATCTGGAGGCATAGGGCTGGGTGTTATCAGTATGCTGATGACACCCAGATATATTTCTCCATGCCTCGGTCATCGGTCATGGCTTCTGATGGCGTCTCTCCTCTCAATGACTGTCTTAGAGCAGTAATGGGCTGGATGAGGAAAAACAAATTGAGAATGAATCCAGAAAAAATGGAGCTACTAACAGTAGCAGCCCTGAAATTAGGTATTGGGATACAACCTCCAGTCCTGGACGGGGTCCCCGTCCTTCTTCGCAAAGGACTGTGTTCTCAGTCTGGGGCTACTCCTGGATCCGTTGCTCCAGATGTCAAATCAGGTAAATGTGACGGTCAGGAGTGCCTGTTATCAGCTTTGGCTGATCCACCAGCTGCGCCCTTTCCTGGAAGTAAGGGATCTCGAAACTGTGGTACATGTGCTGGTGACCTCTCCTCTTGATTTCTGTAATGCACTCTACATGGAGCTACCCTCATGCTTAGTCTGGAAACTTCAGAATATGCACAGAATATGGCAGCCAGACTGGTCTCCGGCACATCCAGGTGAGACCATATATCACCTGTCTTGGCTGCCAATCAGTTTCTGGGATCAGTACAAGGTGTTGGTTATGACCTGTAAAGCCCTATATGGCTTGGATCCAACCTATCTCCAGGATCGCCTCCTTCAGTATGATCCACCCTGAACACTTTGGTCCTCTGGGAGGAATTTGCTTCAGCTGGTTAAAACTAGGCTGTCTGCAACCTCCCAGAAGGCCTTCTCAGCAACCACTCCTAGATTGTGGAACAGCCTGACAGACGAGATCCATCAGATTACCAGCTTAAACAGCTTCAAAAAGGCTGTAAAGACAGATCTCTTCTGACAGGCCTTTCTGGACTAGTTTTTCCCGGACTAAGGAGTGAGCTTACCCTATGACTACCCTCTGTCACATTCATAATCTGTTGCCTGCCTGCTATTATGATTTTTTTTAGATGTTATAGCTGATTGTTTTATTGTTTTTATTGTTTTATATGCTTGATGTTTAATGCTATTTTAAGGGGTGGGAGGGGGTTCTTTGGGATTGTATATTGTGACATTTTAATTTTGTAAGCCGCCCCAATTGCTTTGGCAGAGGGGCGGGATATAAATCATCATCATCATCATCATCATCATCATCATCATCATCATGTGGACTGGCAAAGAACTGATACAGATCCTGTTGCTTTTGCCTTACCCTTGACAGCATTTCTGTGTAAAACTGCATTTCCCTATGGTTTCAGAGCCACGAGGGCAGAAGAAGGAATAGCAACCACCACCATTATATCTACATTCTTCATGGGTCTTGATCTTTGCTTCGGCAACCCCTGTGGAAAGAAATGAGATGAGAATTTTTATGCAAAACAGGATGAAGGAAAGTTGGGTGAAGGCATGTGTAATACCTGTACGCAGTGGGGTCTTTATGGAAACTCAATTTCTTTCCCTGTAAGAGGAGGTGCTGAAAAGTTCTTGGCCTGACCAACTTTCCAAAATCTGAGCATAATTTTGTCACTATATCTTGAAAGAGCACTCTTTTCTAATGTACATTTCCAATTTGTAGGATTTTAGCTCTAATTTTTGTTTTTTCTCCGATCATTGATAGAACCATGTCAAAAACAAGTGTGAAAGTTTCAAGTGCTGAACTCCAGGCCATCATGAAGTTCCTGTTCTTGCAAAATAAAACTGCAAAGAAAATCCATGAATGTATGATGCAAACACTCAGTGATAAGTGCCTGTCATATTCAACTGAGAAGAAGTGGTGTGTCATCTTTCAGTGTGGAGATTTTGAGACTAAGCAAGGTCTGGGAGGCTTCAGCAGTGTCAACACTTGAAATTATTAAATGTGACCTGATTTTGGCAGATCGTTGAATCTCAGCTAAAACAATTGCTAAGACACTAGGGATATGCTAGAAATGCATTGGGTTTATCATTCATGAGCAGTTGGCTGTGGAGAAGCTGCTAGGCAAGTGAGTGCCAAAATGTTTGGATGCTGACCAGAAATGGAACCAAGTGGATACCTCCAAGTTGATTTTGCAGCATTTTGACCAATCTAGTAATATTTTTTGGAATGACTGTTGATGAAACATCCTGAGCTAGGCACAGGATGTAAACTTTAAACAAGGATTTTATTGAATGCTTCCATGCCCAGGCGGGAGGCATCCTGTACCCAATCATGACATCCCATACCTGATCTGGACTTCTCTCACTTTTTGAAAGGACAGGAGTTTCCCATTCTATGCAAAAGGTGTGGGAGAAGTCCAGATTGGGTATAGGATGCCATAATCAGGTATTGGATGCCTCCTGCCTGGGGACAGGGATGTGCAATAAAACACACATTTAAAAGTTTACATCCTGCACCTAGCTTGGGAGGAAGAACGGGAAAGCGCAATGAGATAATCTCCATGGTTATATCACTATGATCTGGAGACTAAGCAACAATCTTTGCAGAGGTGGCACGTGGATTCTCATTGCCAAAGAAATTGAAGACCAAAAGGTCAACAAAGTCATGGCACATTTGTTTGGGATGAGGAAGGCATTTTGATGACAGACTGTCTTTGGCAGGGCCAAACAGTTAATGCAGAATACTGTTCCAACTCACTGTGCTGATTAAAGGAAGCATTGTGAGAAAAACATTGAGGGAAGCTGTGGGAAGGTGTTCTTTTATTGCAGGACAATGCACTTGCTCACAGGGCTGATGGATGTTTTGAAGCATTTGGGGTTTGATTGCATAGACCATTCACCCTACTCAGCAGATTTTGCTCTATCTGACTATTTCCTGTTACCAAACTTTAAAAAGAGTCTGAAAGGAAGATATTTTCAAATGATTCAGAGGTGACAGGAGCAACAGAGCAGTATTTCAATGATGAGACATCAGATTTTTTTCTTTTTGGAAGAAACTGGAGAAACAATATGCCAAGTAGATTGAACTTAAGGTTAAATATGTGTAATAGCATGTAAGGGGGTTGCAGACTGCCAGAAATAGTGAAATTGATTCCACTTTTAGGGTTAGTGTTAGTGTTAGGGAATCATGGGAATTGTTTTTTTTTTCTGAGACATTGAGCCTTCTCTGTCAGAGAGCTCTGGTGTCACAATAAAATACAGTTCCCATGATTCCCTAACCCTAACCCTTAAAGTGGACTCAATTTGCACTATTTCTGGCAGTCTGCAACCCCCTTAAGTTTCATGACTCTAGGTAATCCCCTTCTTGGTTGGGCTAAGAACTTTTCAGCACCCTCTTGTACTCTTATGAATCAAGGCAGAGGAGATCACTCTTGTTGGAGGCAGTGTTAATTGGCTATCACCCGTGACAGAATCAATAAAGGATCCAACAACATCCCTAAAGTGGTTTTGCAAGTGTAAAATTCTTTCCTGGGTGTGTGTGTTTTAACAGGAAGAAGATGTAGGCCAAGATCCTACATCAGGGTTGTGTAGTTGTGTGTTGATTGTGCTATGTCACCCTTGCATTGAATGGCAATGTTGTGCAGCTGTCATCACAGTCAAAAGTGTGTGTGCATGTGTATCTCTCTTTGGGTTCTATGGGGCTGACTATAACAGAGTATTGCAAACACAACCCCAGGTTAAGTCTCCCTCTCCCTCCCTCCCTCCCCCCTCTCTCTTAGCAACAATATAAGAAATTATATATTTATTGACACATATGCACTATCCCAAAAGTTCCAAGCATCCAATGAGGTGCCGAAGCAGGACTTGATTTTAGGACTCTTCTGCTATGCTTCTCAGTTGTGTTGTAACATTTGGATGCAAATCTTGAAGCCTTAAATAAATGATAAAAAATTCCTCACAACCTTCTTGATCTTTCTATCAGCCCCAGGGTTTGTGATGCTTGCGATGGTGGTGGGATTGAGAGAAGGGCCTTTCCTGATGATCTCAAGGCCTGGACCAGCTCATACAGGGAGATACAGGGGCTATGCAGATGAGTGGCTCTGGGCTGCCCCTGCTAGAGGTGGATTGGGGCCATGGCAACCCCATGCTGCAGTCCCGATCCTTCACTTCCATGCCCTTTTGGTGCAGCGTGTCTGCACGCTGTGCTGGGAGGGCGTCCTGATGCCGCACACCATGCATATGGGTGTGCAGCATCAGGACGGCTTCGGGCTGGGCTTGGGGTGGC
The DNA here is from genome assembly GCA_020142125.1 of Phrynosoma platyrhinos. Classification (NCBI taxonomy): domain Eukaryota; kingdom Metazoa; phylum Chordata; class Lepidosauria; order Squamata; family Phrynosomatidae; genus Phrynosoma; species Phrynosoma platyrhinos. Next base: position 387,497,098 of record CM034701.1, read on the forward strand.
CAGCGTGTGGCTGCCCTGCCCCAACTCCACCCCCAGGCTGGCCCTTTAAGCCGGTCAGCAATGCCCCACAGTCTACCAAATAGCCTTGACCTGAGCCATAGATTACCAATTTTCCAAGTGAACAGTTTTTCCAGTTGCACATTTTGTATCCAACTGAACACTAAAAACAAAACAAAACAAAACAAAACCCTGAAGTGGAAATTCATGAATATCCCTTCACTTCATTAGGCTCTTACCTGGTCCTTGGAAGAGCCCAAGAAGAAGAACAGCAAAGAGAACGTAAAGGATTTTCATCTTTCTGTTGCTTTCAGAATCAAGAGTGCACCTTCAATGGGTCATGTATCTGTATTTATAGTGCTATAAGAATTTCGTCATACCAGTTCAAATGATATGGGTTGTCTTATTTTTACTGGCATTTACTTAACATATTTTATCATTAAGTAATCAAATAATGGGACTGGTTATATGCTGGGGAAAAACTTCCTTGTTTCAAGGGCAATTGGAAGGATGAAAACCAGATTTCAACTGCGCAGTATATGCTTTGCATGCTGAATGCCCTAGGACCAAACCCAATGATTTCTGTATTGGACTGAAAAAGACCCATGTTAGGTCCCCTGGCAAGCAATTGCTATTGAGTATAGATAATACTGGGCAGGACAGATGGAAGTTCTCATCGTCTGCATGGCAGGTTCCTATACTTTTGGGACAAGAGTCATACATTAGGGTAGGGCACAGGATCTGCCTGCTGGCCCAAGGTTTTCTGCTTGCCAAGGGCCTTGCCTTCTCCAAGAAGAGGTGGGAAAGGGCCCGATCAAAATTTGGGAAAACTGCTGACCAGTCTGTGCAGGGTAGTGTTCCTCCTCCTGATGGCCTTGGCTACTGTGCATCTTCAACCAGATCAGGGCATTAGCTGTTGGTTTGGGGCTGGTCTTGTGAAACACCATGTTTTGCATGCTCAAATACCAGGCTCAGTTCTGGGCAACTCTAGGAACAGCGGAGAGAGTGCCATCTGAGATTCAGGAGACCTACCTCCAGTCATTGCAAAGTAGCCATTTTGTTTTTTTGTCCTCAGGGTATCCAGTTTTGGACTATAACTTTCCTTCCATTGGCCCTACTGATGTAAACTGAAGTTCATCCCAACTAGAGGGCAGCAGATTGAGAAAGCTTCATAGAGAGAATCCTTAGCTCAGTAGACCAATGGACTTTGGTATAAGGATTCTTCAATAAACATTGGAGTTTATCACACAGGGGAAATCCCATGCAGAAACGGAATTTAAAAGGTGGG
>CM034701.1:387513651-387527763 GCA_020142125.1 Phrynosoma platyrhinos
ACCAGCAGTCTGTCTGATGTATCATTCCTGTAGGGAATCCCAACAGCTTACCTTGTCCAGCTTCAATTCTCTTCCGGGATACATCCAGGTGTTATCACATGCAGGAGCTTTGTAAATTGCTGCCGATTCCACTGGCCAAATACAGCCCAGGTAAGACGTGGGTCCAAGCTACACTCAGCTGGCCAGTTTTCGAAGACAGAAGCTTCCGACTTTGAAAATTTGCTGGCTGAGTGCAGCTTGGGCCTACATCTTACCCAGGCTGTATTTGGCCAGCAGAATCAGCAGCGAATTATGTGTGATAACACCTGGATATATCCCAGAAGAGAACTGAAGCCGGACAAGGTAAGCCAGCTTTTTTGCCATGTGATAAGCTCCCAAGTGTTCTTCCTTTATATAGAACATTTTTTCTGTATACAAGTGTTCTCTGAAATGTTCTCTGTATATAAGTGTTCTCCCTGTATGCAAGTTAAAACTCCCTTTTAATTCCCTTGTTTACTCAGGAAAGATGAGAAGCACTCTGCATTTCTCATCCAGGCATCTCCCTATCTCTTGCTTTTATGCAGAGCCATCCATCTTGCTTCCACTTCATGTCTGGACTTCCCAGCCAGTTGTACCCTCAGTTCCCATAATCATTGGCAAATGGATTCTCATTCATTAAAAATAATGTACACTGCCTTTGTAATGATTGACAAGGCAGAACCTCCAATGTTTCCTCTCCTACATTCATATTCAAAAATAGGGACCTTTTCTTCCAGAATCTGTTAGATTTTCTCTTTGATTGAAAGATAACATATGTGCAAAGAAGAGAAGATTGAGGGGTGACATGTTTGCACTCTTTAAGTATTTAAAGGGTTGGCACAAAAAGGAGGGCACTGACTCGTTCTCTGCTCAGAAGGTAGAACTAGGGCTACATTTGTACTGCAGAAATTGTGCAGTTTGACACCACTTTAACTGCCATGGTGCAATGCTATGGAATTCTGGGATTTTTAGTTTTGTGAGTTGCCAGCATGGTATAGTGGTTTGAGTGTTGAAGATGACTCTGGAGACCAGGGCTAAATCTCAGTCCAGCCATGTAAACCCACGGGTAACCTTGGGAAAGTCACACTGTTTCAGCTTCAGAAAAAACTTTCCAAGAAAACTCCATGATAGCATTGACTTAGGGTTGCCATATGTCAGAAACAACTTGAAGGCACAGAACAACAATAAGAAGAGATCTTTAGCCTTCTCTGTCAAAGAGCTCTGGTGCCACAACAAAGTACAAATCCCAGGATTGCATAAGGTGGAGCCATGGCAGTTAGTGGTGTCCAGCTGCAGTGCGGTGTCAATGCTTGTATAAAAGTTTAGTGAAAAGAGTCTAAGGGCCTAAGCAGACAACTTATTGGGCCGTCTTCGGCGCAGGGAAGGGGAGGGGTAGCCACATGCTCGGCGCCCCCTCCCCCTCCCAAGGTCATCCTCGGAGCAGCTGGCCCTCTGTACGGCCGGTGCTCAGAGGAGGACCTCCCGCCGCAGCGTTCGGACACGCTGTGGTGGAAGAGTCACTGAAAGTGCGCCGCAGCCTTTTGCGGCGCACTTTCAGCGACATATGAAAGGAGCTCTGATTTAGCGCTCTTTTCCAGGGGCGACAACGGTGCGCCATGGGATTGAGGTATGGGGATGCCTCGGTCCCACAGTGCACCTTCCCAGGGCGGCCCACGGCCACCCGTCTGCTTAGGCCCTAAATAACATTGCTCTTTTTTCATCTCTCCATTTCTTTCTTTGCTTCATGTATTCAAGCTTTTTGTTCCTTTCTTGCCTCTTTTAGAAGAACACCACATGAGGTGCTAATGATGGATGGATGGATGGATGGATTTGAAATGGAATTACAACCTATGATTCTTCTCCTTTTCACATGACATTGTCACTCATCCATTGCTGGCCAGCATGGTATAGTGGTTTGAGTGTTGAAGATGACTCTGGAGACCAGGGCTAAATCTCAGTTCAGCCATGTAAACCCACTGGGTTATACTGTCATTATTGTGCAATTTCACATTGACAGGTATCTCTCATTAATGCAAAATTGTGCAATAACTGTATAATGATGGGTCAGCAATGAATGAGTGATGATGGAATGCGAAAAGGAGAGGAAATGTAGCTTGTAATTCCACTTCAATTTCATCATTAGTGCCTTCTGCAGTAATCTCCATAGTCACTTCCCCCTTCTTCAAGAAGTCTTTCTCTTTGTTCTCTTTGGAAGAACAGCCATCTTGGAAGAAGCATCCACAAGGCTCCAACCTCAACAGCGGTTGCTACTTTACCCCCAAACAGGAGATCCAGCTTTTTAGGGGCTCTAGTAACCAAATATAGATCAATTTCTTTCATCTATCTCCTCTCCTAAGATAGATTTCCTAGGCGATAAATGTAAGTTTTCTTTTTTAACTTACAAGAGCATCTCAAGTAATTACTCATGTTTCTACCAGAATCTTATATTGCACAAGCCCTGTTGCACTCTGCTTAATTTAGGGGTAAAGTAGATGGCTGGGAAAGCATGGCCTGAGGCTGCTCTGGCCACAAGCGGATCAGGCCCGCGGCAACCATACAGCCTGTTCTGAAAGTGGGCTGCCACCAGTGGACCCAAGCCATGCTGCCAGGAGCTGGATTATCCCAGCTCCTTTTTGCTCTGATCTAAAGGACCAGAGCATGGCCTTGGCATGGCTTCTGGCCATGTTGGAGATGTGCATCATATAAACCATGGGTAGGCAACCTTTCCCCTTTAAGGGCCGAAGGACTTCAGCTCCCAGAAGCCTCAGCCATGTTGGCCAATAGTCCCATGTTGGCCAATAGCTCCTGGGATTCTGGGAGCTGAAGTCCCTTAGCCCTTAAAGGGGAAAGGTTGCCCACCCCTGATATAAATGGTGCACCTCCAACATGACCAGAAGCTGCTTCTTTTGGCCCATGTGTTTTGGCCCATAGATTACAAATACTTTTAAGACTCCAAGTGATTTAATGTACTAGAGTTGCTAGGATGGGTACAGAACAGGGGTCCTGTAACTTTAATCCTTATCAGGGCATGGAGTAGGATGAGGTACCACAAATTGCCAGCAAGTGGAACAAAAGTACCTGACCTCCTTCACTTTTCAAATCATGGAGTTTACCACATACATTTCTAAATCACAATTAAAGTTGGACAATAGCGCCTTTGTGATACTCATTGGACAGTTGCCTCCTGTTGCTGCTGTAACTCCAAAACATATTTAGAGTACACCTTTTCATTGACAGGGATAACCTGTCAACAATCTCCTAATTGTGCTGTTGTTTCATTAGTCCTCAGGATTTGGAATGATCCTCAATTGGAAAGCCTAGAAGCAATGGCTGTGCTAGAAGGGCATGGCTGCAGCTGAAATTTGGGGTTTGGAAGATGAGGGAGGACAGCTACTTTAGTCCGACATGACAAAATTTTCTGGTACCTCAACCTGTTCGACAATCTCTTCATGATTAAAGTTACTAGAACACCTTTTGGTATCCAATCTGACAATAAATATATTCTAGTTGGGACTACTGATAACATTTAAGGTATAGTTCTATAGCGTACCCTCCAAACTTTTCACAGATGAAAACCAGAACACCTGTGCCACACAACATCAGAACGTGGTCAAGGTAGCAATAATTGTTAATGACAAAGAACACAGAAGCTAGAAGAGACTGCAGAAGCTTTTTTTTTTTTTTTTGCCTGAGCTTACTGGAAAAGGCAAGATTGTCACTTTCCTCTCCTTCCTGCTGAGTTAACAGAGTAGTTTTGCAGCTTTGAACTCTGTTTGCAGTTATTGAAATAAGTTGAGGATAAAGGAGGAAAGAGAAACCAGGACTTTTAAAAAGCAGTTGAAAAAAGTGAGATAAAAAAGATTGTGACTGTCCTTGCTAAATCAGGACAGTTGGAAGGTATGGCTTAGGCTGGTTGTGCTGCTTATTTATTTTGACACCTGAGGCCTAAAATCTGGCCAACGCCTTTTCCTCTCTCTGTGACAAAAAGTCAAATAATTCAGAATTTTCTCCCTTTTCTTATGGCTCTGAATTCCCTGCCTGAGGAGCTACCTTGTGCCCAATGATAAGGCTCAGCCCTGGTGCAGAAGCTTAATATAGCAGGCCTGAAATATAGTAGGCCCGATATTTACAAAGATGGTTGTACTTTGGTCAATAACAATATACAAAACCAAGTATTATTTCTCATCAGTTTCATTTTATTTTTCACTCTTGCCATCTTCAGTGACTGGAGGTCTCACTGGATCTGAAGATTAAACATTGTACAGCTGGGATAATCTCCCAGTTATGGATGTAAAAGCTGTAATCCATTTTGTTCTCAAAACTCTTCATTGAAAAAACAACAGTAGTCAAGGCAGATGGTATTACAGGATATGCAGGAATCTTGGATCCAGATTGTCTAAAAGACTGGTTTCTCCCCAAAGAGTCTGCTTATATATTCCTAATGCACAGATATAGAATGGATGGCATATGTCTTGACAACTGTACATGTGAAAGAGATCTCAGAGTCTTAGTAGATCACAAGCTCAACATAAGTCAACAGTGTGATGCAGCAGCTAAAAAAGCCAATATGTTTGTAGGCTGCATCAATAGGAGTGTAGTGTCTAGACTGGGGAAAGTAATAGTGCCATTCTATTCTGCTTTGGTCAGATTTTCCCTGGAATACTGTGTCCATTTCTGGGCACCGTAATTCAAGAGGGCCACAGACAAGCTGGAATATGTTCAGAGGAGAGTGACCAAAATGGGGAAAAGTTTGGAAGCCATGCCCTATGAGGAAAGCCTGAGGGAGCTCACTATATTTAGTATGGAGATGAAAAGGGTAAGAAGTGACACAATGGTTATGTTTAAATATTTGAAGGGATGTCATATTGAGAATAAAACAAGCTTGTTATCTCCTGCTCCAGAGACTATGACATGGAGCAATGGATTCAAGCTACAGAAAAAGTGATTCCACCTAAACATGAGGAAGAACTTCCTGATGGTAGGAACTGTTCAACAGTGAAATACCCTGCCTCGAAATGTAGTGGAATCTTCTTCTTTGGAAGTTTTTTAACAGAGGCTGTATGGCCATCTGTTGGGAGTGCTCTGCTTGTATCTTCCTGTATGGCAAGGGTAGGACTGGAAGGTCCGTGAAATCTCTTCCAACCCTATTATTATATGTACTGGGATTATCTGTGAAAGCTCCTCTCTGTTCTATGATCCGTAGAAATGCAACTGGTGCAAACATGAGGGAGGCCTATTTGGTGGCTGCTGCCAGACTCTAGAAGTTCCTTCCAAGAAGCTTCTCCTTGCTTGCTTTCTGCAGGCAGCTGAGGTCTTTTTTTCTTTCAGCAAGCCATTGAAAATTGACTGCTCAAGGGAAATAGGCTTTGCATAATGTTCTGTTTTATTTATTTGTTGTTTTCTTTCCAGTAGTTATTTTTAAACTAATTCTAATTTCACTGACAGTTTAATTATATTTTTAACCTTTCTATGAGGTGAAGGTTTTTTTTATCTTAGTAATGTTTGTTTTTACTGTTGTAAACCACTGTGAGGCTCATGTTGAGAAAAATGGGGTGGGGGATAATAATATGTGAGCATTTTCATTAGTTAAAGTCAATCAATTACAGATGTAACTCTTCAGTAAGTTTCTTCTTCAAAGAAGCAACTAGTAATTTTAACATGTCTCTCCTGCTGTGAGAAAACCATCACAACAGTTTTTAAAGAGTCTCTTTGCAATTTGGATTTTTTTCTGTGCAAAATTTGTATGTGATTATTAGCATAGAAAGCAGCATTTTCTGTGCAGGAAACAGAATTTTATCTGCATTTTGTATGCTGAAATATTATTTCTTGTACAGAAATTTTGGTTTCCTGTAGTGAAAAATTGTTTTCAGTGCAAATCAACTATGTACACATTTTGCACAGAATAAGTTCTGAGCTGCAAAGATTCTTGTCACCCCAGGATTTTTCTCACCAGGGTTTGTCAATACTCAAAGAACATATTTTTTAACTATTTTGCAAATGTTTTCAGATATTCTTCCCATCCCTATAACCAACCAATTTTTTTAAAAGAGGGTGCAGATGCCTATATACTCCTAAGTCTCCATGTCAGTTTTCACATGTCTAAAGGTTTCCATGTGTTAAAGCTATGTTGGAATCAGTCAAGTAGACAGAAGAACACATGGATACACACTGGCTATTGAATTGCTGCAATCCATACTGATAAGAGTCAACTCTAGTGCTAACCAACATATGTCAACAGATATGGAAAACAAAAAAATGGCCAACAGATTGGAAGCGATCAATATACTTCCCCATCCACAAAAATGGAAACACAAGAGACTGCAGCAACTATTGGACCATAGCACTGATCTCCCTCACAAACAAAATTATGCTCAAAATTCTGCAACGACTCCAACCATACATGAATACAGAAATCCCACAGGTTCAAGTGGGGTTCAGGAAAGGAAGAGGCACTAGAGACCACATTGCAAACATATGATGACTAATGAAGTGCACCAGGGACTGTCAAAAGAAAATCAGCATGTGCTTTATAAACTAAAGCAAAGCCTTTGACTGCATAGATGATAGGAAGAAATCAATTTATTTGAGATGTGGTGCTGGAGAAGTGTGCTGAGGATCCTATGGACAGCCAAAAGGACAAACAAATGGGTCCTAGAGCAGATCAAGCTGGAAACCTCCCTAGAAGCCAAGGTAACTGTTGTACTTTGGACACACCATGAGAAGGAAGGACTCACTAGAAAAGAAAAATAATGCTGGGAGGGAAGTAGGAAAAGAGGAAGGGCACATGCCAAATGGATGGACTGTATTAAGGAGGTCATGGGTATGGGGTATTAATGCAGGAATTAAGTAGAGCAGTGGAGGGCAGAGGGTCTTGGAGATGTCTCATCCATATGGTTGCCATGAGTCAAGATTGATTCAAGGGCAGTTAACAACAAACAGCAAAACACACTGGCTAGAACCTTGTTGGTGTCAAAAGATCATCAGATCTTTTTATACATGCATTTGTATTTTATCTTTTTGGCTGTTGATGATTGGACATATTCAATTCATGGCTTCATCAGCAGAGTTCCAAGTGTATAACCATTTTCCATTTTCCAGAATTAATGTAGTTGGACACTTAATTAACTGCCATGACTCACTGATATGGAATTCTGGGATTTGCAGATTTGTGAGATATTTAGTTTTCCCTGTCAGAAAGCTCTTGTGCCACAACAAACTACAAATCCCAGGATTCTATAGAATGGAGCCATGGCAGTTAAAGTGGTGTCAAGATGCATTAATCCTGCAGGATGGAAGCAGCCTAAATCCTAGTGTTAGTTCTGATGGGAATATAATCATTAAATTAATTAAATTTACCTACATGTTGACTTAGCATTCAGTTATTGGTTTAGCAAGTCTTCTGTTGTTGGGACTAACCAATAGGATGTAGAATCATACAGTCACAGAATCATACAATTATAGAGTTGGAAAAGACCCCAAGGGTAATCCAGTGCAAAAGACCTCAAGGGTAATCCAGTGCAACTTTCTGCCAATCAGCAGACGACTAATTGAGTCGTCTCCGAGGCCAGGAAGAGGAGGGGCCACTGCACGCGCGGCGGCCCTTCTTCTTCCTGAGGTTGCCCTGAACGCTTCCGGGCCACCGGACGCCCGGCGCGTTCAGGGCGACCTCCTCCCGCAGCATCCGGTCGCGCTGCGGGGGATAAGTCAGAGAAAGGGCGCCCGCCGCTTTTAGGGCGCCCTTTCTCTGACTTATGAAAGGAGTGCCTTTTTGGCGCTCCTTTCTGGGTCGCTCTAGGAGCGCCGTGGTGGGGCTGCCATAGCCCTGCGGCGCTCCAGACCAGGGTGTCCCAAACGCCCTGGTCTGCAGAGGGGGTCAGTCAAAACACACTCAACAGATAGCCATGGAACCTCTGTTTAGGAACCTCCAAAGAAGCAGACTCCATCACTCTCCAAGGGAGTGTTTTATACTGTCAAACAGCTCTTACTGGTAGGAAGTTCTTCCTAGTGTTTCAGTGGAATCTCTTTTCCTGTAACTTGAGTCTATTGCTCTAGTCTCTGGAGTAGCAGAAAACAAACTTGCTCCATCCTTAATATGACTTCCCTTCAAAGATTTAAACAGGGCTATCATACCACCTCTTAGCCTTATCTTCTCCAGGCTTAACAAACCCAGCTCCTTAAGTCGCTCGTGATAGGGCATGGTTTCCTTTCACCATTTTGGTTGCCCTCCTCTGGATATGCTCCAGCTTGTCAACATCCTTTTTGAATTGTGGTGCCCATGCAGTTGTTGGATGTATTCTTGGATGGGATGTAACTATTGTCATTGCCTTCTGTATAATACTTAATTCATTGAGGTTGCAGGAATAGCCATGCTCTGAGAGAATTTCTAAAGAGTAAGGCAAACAGACAACAAACAAACAAACTAACTAACAATATGTTCCTTATTTCTAAGATGATTGTAGTTTGGTCAATAACATCATACAAAACCAAGTATTTTTTCTCAGCAGTTTCATTTTATTTTTTTCTCTTGCCATCTTTGATGGTCTCACTGGATTTGAAGATTTGAAGATTAAACATTGCATTGTTGGTGTCATCTCCCAGTTATGGATATAGAAGCTATAATCCATTGTTCTTTAAAACCTGCATTCAAAAAACAACAGTAGTCAGGACAGATGATACTGCAGGTTACACAAGAAGCTTGGGTTCAAGTTGTCTCAGCGACTGGTTTCTCCCCAAAGGGTCTGCTCCTATCTGCCTAACGCACAAATATAGGATGGTTGACATGTGGCTTGATGTAACTATTTGCCATTGCCTTCTTTGTAATACTTAATTCATTGTGAAATAGCCATGCTCTAAGAGCATTTCTAAAGAGCGGGGTATAAATACAATGAATAAATAAAAGGATGTGTTCCTTATTTAACAATGGATAATACGCAGCTATGCAGTTGGTTGCACAACACTAATATTCAACAAAGTTGGTCTCGTGTAAACATTGTATAACTACTTGAGTGTAGATTGACACTACACAAGCACAAGATAGACTGCCATTTGTTTTTGTTATTAAAGAGGTAGTAAATGCTATTATGTAACCAACTGCACAACCTATTTTTTGTACCATGGGTACACCCAGAAGCCTCTCAAAGCTCTGAGTGGGTGAACACATGGTAAAATCATGTGAGGAATTCTTGTCAGTCTTTCTGCTTCTTGAAATAGTAGCATTCAGTTCAGGTGATCACGTTTCTGATGTTGCAGTAAATAGACTGAGAAATGCTATTATTGGTAAGGTAATACCCCTATTCAGGCATATACTTTGGATCATATACTTTGCAGTCTGAAGAAGCCTCAAAAGGGTCAACAATCAACAATATTCTTGAATATTTTACAGATTAAAATTGGACACAGATAACCAAGCAACATCAGAGTGTGGTCAAAGGGGAAACTATTTATGAGGAAGGAACACACAAGCCTGGAGATGCTGCAGCAGTTTGCTTTTGCCTGAGTCTGCAGGAAAGGACAAGATTCTTCACCCTCCTCTTCTCTTGTTGAGTTAAATAAATGCAAACTGTTCTTGTACTTTGAACATGGGTTGTCAAGTGTCCTGTTTTAATGGGAAGTCCCATTTTTTTTAAAATAAATTTTATTAGTATAAAAAGGTAAAACAAAACATAACAACATAATAACACATTACATTACATAACATAAAAAACATATTAAACGAAAGACAACACTGACAAATACAAAAAAAGAAAAAAAGAAAAAAACAAATAGTAAAAAGAAAGAAAACTACCACAACATTGTAATCACAAACAATCACCAACTAATTCTAACAAACAACACTAAACATTAACTTCCTAACCGGTGGCAAGTGGATCAAGAATATACATAGTATAGTGTCCTGTTTTATATGGGAAGTCCCATTTTTTTAAGGGGCCAAGCAACTCTCCTTTATTGGGTGTCCTTGTTTGTATCAATTGAAGGACACTGAGGTCAAAGAGGGAAAATGGAAGGAGGAGAAAGAAACTAGTACATTGTAAAAACAACTGAAAAAGAGGAATGGCAGAGGATTGAACTGGACTGTCCTTGCCAAGTCAGGACAGATGGAAAGTAGGAACAATCAAGTAGGCAACCTAAGGAGTTGCCTATCTCCATATAATCTGCCCCATACCCTCAGGTCCTCTGGGAGGAAGTTTCTTCAACAAATAAGTACTAGGTTGGCAGCAACGTCCCAGAGGACTTTCTCTGCCAGGGCTCCTAGAATGTGGAATGCCCTGCCGGAGGAGATCCGTCAGATAACCAACTTAGATGGCTTTAAAAAAGCCATCAAGACAGATCTCTTCCAGCAGGCATTCCCAGAATGATATTTCCCATAATCTCTTCCTCACCATTAGATCACTCCTTTATAATCAGAGTGCCCTGTTTAATTTTTATTACATTTGTAATTTTGTGTTAAGTTAAATTTTAATGTTGTTATGAATTTAATATATTTTTAGGGTGTGTGTGAATGTTTTTGTATTGTATGGGATTGTGCTTTTAGATTGTAAGCTGCCTTGATAGCCTCGGCTAAAGGTGGGATATAAATATTATTATTATTATTATTATTATTATTATTATTATTATTATTATTATTATAGTAAGGCAGGGGTGGGTGATTGTCAGGGATTGAAGAGGTACATTGCTCCTCAGGGAACCTTGGAGGGACACATCTCTTCAAATTGATATTTTTGCCCCTTGAACTATACAGGACATGGGGATCACTTCTGGTACAGTTTTGGTCCTCTCTGGGCCATTATAGTCCTAGGAGAGATCTGGAACTACATGAAGTCACTAAGGAACAGGCAAAAGCAAGGTCTCTATAGAAGAGTCAAGGTCAGTCAACACCTGAGTTAGGAGAAAAAAAGGAGATAAGGTATATTTGGAAACCAGGTCTAGGAAGTTAAGCCAAGGGCAGTCATAAGAAGAACACGCAAGAAGAAGCAGATAGGGAGATAAAGAAGGAGATAAGGAATATGTGAAAGCAAGGTTACCAAAGCAGAGCCAAGGTCAGGTTCAGGAAGAGACAGGAACAACAAAAAACCAAAACCAAAAAACAAGTTAAAAACCAGAAAGGGAGTATCCTGACAGCAAGGTCTAGGAAGGACAGCAAAAAGCAATCATTCCCAAAGTTGAGTAGGTGGGGGAACCGAAGCTATAGAATATCCCAATGCAAGACATAGAACAAACCGTCATACCATATGCCCTTTCCCATTGTACCATCAACCACCACTCCAACCTTGTTGCCACTGTTGCCACTTATGAACCATCATCCTATCCAGAAAAGAGGAGGAGAAGGAAGAATATGGTTGAAATGGGAGACCCTGCAGGGGTAAGGGTGGAGGCCAACAAAAGCTGAAGCTTCATGCTACCACTGGCTTTGTGAGACAACAACTTGCTGAGCACTTCAATGGAGGACTAAAGAGGCAGGCTTTGTGGGAGAGGCATTCGTACCCAGGAAGATGGCAGGCAATTTACTTAGACACGAAGGTGGCTGGTGGGTCCACTGTCACAGAGGCAGCAAATGCATTCTTGAGGTTGTTCTCTCTTCCTCCATCTGCTCTGAGTTGAACAGAAGCTCTGCCACCAGTGTCAAATCTCTGAAGGAATGGAGTCTAGCATGGGAACAGCTCATGTTCAACTCAAAGTAGCCACACAGAGGGGCAGTGGTAAAATCAACCATCCACGGGGAAGGATCTCCCAGCTCCTGATAGATACATTTGCTTCTCTGAAGTCACATGCTGTCAGCCTCAGATGAAGGCATTGGCAAACCTCTGAACAAATCTTGCCAACAAAGCCCTATGATACATTCACTTTAGGGTTGCCATAATTTGGAACTGAATTGAAGGCACACAGCAACAATAACAACTAACACTTGAAAGGGGAGGAGTGTGAGTGTGGCTTCGCTTGCTAGCATTTCTTTAAAATTGCATGTCTTGGTTTCTAGAACTTTCCTGAAGCAAAACAAACTGACACAGAGTTACACCAAAAATGGCTTTTCCTTCCTGACACACAAGAAGTAAAGGCTTTCCATCTGCAAGGAGTCTGGAACTCATCTGAGGAAGGTCAGTTTTGATGCCTATGACTCATAAAGCCCTGTATGGTTATTTGGCAAATTGCAACTCCTGATATGAACCTGCCCAAACCCCGAAATCATGAAGAGAGGCCTGTATCTCAATCCCACCACCATCACAAGCACAGTTAGTGGGGGACATGAGATAGGTTATCTTGGTGGCTGCCCCTAGACTCTGGAACTCCCTTCCAATGAAGGTCAGAACGGCCACCTCATTGCTGTCCTTCTGTTTGGCAGGTAAAACCCTTTTTATTCCAACAGACTTTTAAAGAAAATATTTTAAAAGAATGGGCCGAGGGGTGATGTTTTAAACTGAACTGTTCATATAGCTTTTTATCCTTCTTACTGCATTTTATTCTTTTAACTGTAGGTTTGAATACTGTTGTTTTTTTAATGTTCATCTTTTGTATGTTAACTGTTTGTTAACTCTTTTAAACTGTAAGCTGCCTTGAGTCCCAATAATTTTTTGTACAGGTGAGTGTTTACAGTTTATTTCAAATATAGGTTAATTTCCCACACATTCAATCATAAGTCCATCACCCCTAGTTTCTGCATTATGCTATGATTTTTTTTAATGCACACACACACACATACACACACACACAAAAATCACACTATTTTTGTGTATGTGCAAAACTGTGTTGCAAAATTTGGGAAGGAATGCAATTTGATAGATAACTGTGGTCCAGCCTGCATATTTGTCTGGGAAATGCATATTAGGTTGGTCCACTTAAATTTTAGATGAATAATAATAAAAAATCTCCTTTAAGTGAAATTTGACTGATAGGTTTTTAAACATGGCAATCAAATTATGCACATCTTTGTCATACCAATGATGCCCATATTTAAAGGTATTGTCTACTGCAGCCATGCACTAGCACAGATAAGCATAAGCTGTCAATTTTTTTTTTTTTAGGAAAGTATACCATCTAATGGGGTGTTTCCAGGAGAACCCATCCATGGCTATGGCTTTGCCTGGCAGGGAGAGAGCAAAGGGCATGATTTGCCCCCAGCATATTAATCCCTCCCTTCCTCTGCTCTGAATTGAATTGACAGCAAGTTCCCATTTGTGGCTGGTAAAAAAAAAAAAGACATTATTTTCAAAAGGTGTGCTAAAATCCCCAGTTCCAAAAGAACTGGGTTAATGGGGATTTGTGCCCCCCGCCCCCCTGGAGTTTAGGTCAGGAAAAACTGGTGCAAGTGTGAACGATCCCCTTTTAAACTGGTTTATAACATACTGTGAAAACGACCCCGTTGTCTACTTCTGACTCACTGACAGATGCTTTCTAGGGCTCAGGCTGGAGCCCATCTTAGGCTCACTTCTGGAGTTTCCTCTGTCTGTCTGTCTATCTATCTATCTATCTATCTATCTATCTATCTATCTATCTATCTATCTATCTATCTATATAAACAGCAGCAGCAGTAGCAGCATGTGTAGATATTGTAAACATTTAATTAGCAATGTTTGTTGGGTGGAAAGTTACTCCAGCACATGTGCAATATATTATGACTGACACTTTCTATATGTTAGAAGTTTTGAATGCTTCCATTCCCAGGGTGTGAGACAGAAATGCATTTCTTTCAATGAAGGTGGCTCCATAGTTCAGCAGCTTGGCCCTAACTTTTCCTGGAATAACTGGGGAAAATAATTTTTCTTCACACCCAGAGCTAGGCATTTAGGAAACTGCTGGCTGCTGGCTCACAGAATCTCTCTCTCTGGGCTGTTTATGTCTCTTTCCTCACCACCACTAACCAGATGCCAACACCACCATCTTTGTCACAAACTGTCGCAGGTGGACTTCTGCAGAAATGAGATGAGGCAGGGCTAGGTAAGCATTGTGAGGTGGAAGCAGGATGGTATGAAGTGGGGAATTCTTCTGACTAAGGAGATTATCACACTTACAAAAGATGTAACTGATCCCCAATGGGATAGCAACATTTTGGGTTGCTATTGGGTATTATCATATGTAATTCGTTGCCGCTGCCACCAGGCG
>CM034701.1:387531359-387543763 GCA_020142125.1 Phrynosoma platyrhinos
CACCTTGTACTGTGCCCGGAAACTAATCGGCAGCCAGTGGAGGTATTTTTATTTTATAGTTTATATTTAGGATTGTTTTGTTTAAACCCTTTTCAGATAAAGAACTATTGTAGAACTAGTGTTGTGACAATTCAATTTGTCTTGTCCGTTGAGAACTAGATGCTAAAAAAAAAAAAAAAATAATCATTTCAAAAGTCCCACTTTCAAAAGGTCATTTGTCTCTCCCTGTCAGGGGTGAGAGAAGTACTTTTCACAGATTTCCTGAATGACAACAAAAGACATGGCAAACATTTATGCTAGTTACATGTGTTGGTGCTAATTTAATTTGCATTTCAAACTCAATTAACATGTCAAAAGGAAGTTTGGCAGAAGTTTAAAGAACATTCCTCATCTTGAAAAAACTTGAAGGCACACAAAAAGAAAAAAAACCCAATCCCAACAAATAAATTTTGGTTGCAGTCCCAACAAGAAATGCTAGAATTGGGGGACCCCTCAAGTACCATCCAGTCCAGCCCCCTTCTGCTATGAAGGAATATATAGGAATTTCAAACCAATCATAGGGTTTTCTTGGCAAGGTTGGTGCAGAGGGAGTTTTGTCATGGCCTGGTTCTGAGGCTGAGAGAGTGTGACTTCTAAGACTGTTCTTGTTGTTGTTGTGTGCCTTCAATTCATTTCCCACTCAGGGCGATTTAAAAGCAAACCAATCATAGGTTAAATCAGGGACCGGCAACCTACGGCCCGGGGGCCGGTTAAGGCCCCGGTCCCTGGACTTATCGGCCCAGGCCGAAGGTTGCCACTGCTGCCGCCGTGTGCCGCCACTGGCGGCACATTTTTGCCACTCTGTGGCCGCGCTCGCCGTGACCGCCATTTTGGAAATCAAAATGGCGGCCGCGACGCGTTTGCGCATGCGCATACTCTTGCGCATGTGCAAATGCATCACGGCCGTCATTCTGATTTCCAAAATGGTGGCTGCGACATGTGCTGCAGTGGCTGCGGCAGCAGCGTGCACAAGAGGGTCATGCAAGGCAGCGGAGGGCGCACGCTTCCCCCCCCCCAGCCCAGCCGAGACCTGGGCTACGGGAGACCGGCCCAGGTCTTAAAAAGGTTGCCTTCCCCTGGGTTAAATAAATAAATTGTAGCTTTAACATTTAAAGAAGCTTTCTTTAAATGCAACAAAATCAAGCATTCTCCCCTTGGCAAGGGGCAGAACCATCTTCATTCATTATCATTACTAAGCAACAGGATGAAAGGAAACAAAGAACCCTCACCCATGATTGCTCACCTCACACCTTTGCTTTGTAAAACAAATGAGAAGTAACATTGGGAATTTAGCAGGAAATACTTTTATAACTTCCTTCAGCTGCTCAAAGACTCTGGAGTGAGCTTCCATTGATAACAATTAAACCAAAGAAAATAAAGTTCACTTAGCTCTGTTCACTAAAGAAATTTTTTCCATGCCTGTCTATGGAGGAATAAAGGGTCATGTAATCCAACCCCCTTATTTGTCAAAGCTGTTTGCAAGGGGATAACAAGACTCTTCAGTCCTGGTGGGTTAACAATTTCATTGTGGCAGCTGGTTTCTTTTATAGTTTATATTTAGGATTGTTTTGTTTAAACCCTTTTCAGATAAAGAAATGTCGAATTTAATCTTGCACTAACTAGTTGACTCCTGTGCTACCTGCATGCATAGAATTATAGTATCTGAAAGCAAGAGTAGGACTCTGGAGACCAGGGTTTGAATTCCATCTTGGTCTTGTAAACCCATGGGGAGACCTTGGGCAAGTCACACTATCTCAGCCTCAGACAATGTCAATGGCAAACAGCTTCTGAAGAAACTTGTCCAGAAAACCCTGTGATTGGTTCACTAAGAGTCATCATAAATTGGTAATGATTTGGAGGCACACAACTATAATATGAAGCACCAAACTGTACGAAGACACACTGCAGAAATAATCCAGTTTGAGACTACTTTATCTACCCTGGCTCAGTGCTAGAGAGTCCTGGGAACTGTAGTTTATTGTGGCACCAGAGCTCTCTGATAGAGAAGGCTAGATGTTTCATGAAACTACAGTTCCCAGGATTCCCTAGCATTGAGTCAGGGCAGTTAAAGTAGTCTCAAACTGGATTATTTCTACAGTGTGTTTTGGATCTTAGTCAAGGAATACTGAGTCAGAAGTTGTTTTGACAGGACAAAGAAAAGTGGAACTGTAATAGATGGAAGCAATATATATCAGAATATATGATGTTTGATTTTGTAATAGAAAAAAGGAGGGTTTACTTTGATCAATTGAAAGAAGACATTTGGGTTAATAATTGGAAAATAATGACTGAGTTTATTGAGGAGAAGGGATATGAAATTGTTAAGGAAACAGTTAAAATTATTTTCAACATGGGATGAAAAAGCAATTAAAAAAGAAAATACTATTCCTGGGATAGGTGGGGCAGGGCGGGGAGGGGAAAAATAGATAAAAAGAGGAAATATGATGTATAGATATGAGGGATTAGTTAATAGCTGAGAACACTTTTGAGACAGGATGCGATTAATTTGTTGGCTTGTAAGGTAATATGCTTATATTAATAAACTCATAGAATATGATTTAAAAAAGAAGTTGTTTTGACAGTTCCTTCCTCTGAAATAGAACCTCAGTTCTATTTGGGATTCCTTGGTGAATGCAAGGACTCACCAAATCTGACTTTAAAAAAAAACCCACCAGAAAATGCATTTAGCCACATTGATAAAAATCTAACAACTTCCACAGTAGAGAGACTTCCTTAGTGTTGAATTACTACTCTCTTCATCCTCAAACAGGATGCATTTATTAGATTCATGGTAGAAGGAGTTTGACTAGATGATCCCTGGGATCCCTTCCAATGGGCGTTTTCACACGGGGCTTTAAGAGGACGCAATCCTACCTCCGTCCGGCCCCACTCCGGCTCCATTTCCAGCGTGTTCACACTCACGCCATCCCTGCGTCCGTCCGTCTCCTCGCTCCGTGTGTTCAAACGCACGGAGCAGCAAGTCCGGCCTCCCTCCGGCCTCCCTCCGGCCTTACCACCGCTAACTCCGGCTTCAGCGGCTTAAAGGTAATTCCAGGTTTTAAAAGGAATTAAGTTTTTGCCGCCGGAGCCATTCTGGAATGAGCAGCTCCAGGCGGCTTTAGGGACTAGTGTGAAAACGTCCAGAGCTAGGATTCCTGCTTGGCAGAAGAGCATTGCCACTTCACCTCACCCCACCCCCTTCTTCTCTTCTGTGAGAATTTGAATGGGAGAGCAGGAGGAGAAAGGGGAGAAGGTCTGAAGGTATCCATCACCACCTACACACAAAATGCTCCCTCCTTTTGTTCTCATTTGTTTTACAAAGCAAAGCTGTGGGCAAAGATGGGGGACGACATCACCCTAACAAAGGAAATAGCTCTGGTAAAACCCAGTATGAATGGTAGCTTCGCTTATACAAAATACACAAATCCTGGTGAACGAATTGTCAGCTGAAAGGTCCCATCCCTTCACTTCATTTGCAAATGATTAAAAAACAAAATTCTTACTCGTTGATAGATAAGTTCTAATAATTTCTGCTTTTAAGAAAGCTTATGAAAGCTTCGAATAATAGATATCTCATGTGTTTAGCGGACTTTGACAAGAAATCACTATGTAGAACTCAGTTTAGATAACCATGAACTAAATATTTACAATTTACAATGGCGAAAAATGCTTAAAGGAATGTATACATGTGGATGACACTAACAGGACTGTAGCCAGGGTTGTTAAGACTGATAAATAGGTAGAGGGGTAACAACAAACAAATCAAGAAGTCCAAAAGAGCTTGGAAAGGCTAAGGCAGAGGTCCCCAAATTATGGCCCATGGGCCAGCCCCGCCTGCCACCACTGCCGCCGTTACCGCAGCTGCCACCCACTGCTGCTGCTGCCACTGCTTGCGCCCGCTGCCGGAGACCATTTTGTCTTCCAAACCGGCCTCCAGATCAAAAAGTCCGGGGACCTCTGGGCTAAGGTGTCAAGGTGCCAGGACTAGACTGCCTAGTGGATCTTCTTCCTCCTTCTCTCTAGCAGCGGAGTCCCCACAGCTGGTGTCCCTTGATGCAGGAGGTGGTGTTCTCTCCCCCGCATGCCACCCAATCCAAAGGTAGTATCCTCTTATGTTGCTAATGAAATTTAAATGGTAGTTCCTGGATTTTTAAGATGTTTTGCCTCCCAGTACCCACATGGCCAGAAGGAGGAGGAGTGGCCTGTCTGCATGGATATCCCTCCATACCATCTTAACTCAGAACAATACCACCAACTTATTGAAATGCAGCCTTGTGACTAATTTTGTCATTTTTATTTTTTTAATTTTTATTTAAAATTTCTGTGAACATAAACATAAACATACAACGACATAAAAATACAATTACATAAATACACATAACAAAAAACATGACATAAAGATTATATACATAAAAAAGCTTCCCTTCCTTGATCTTGGTCATCAAATAAATCTAAAATGTCTTTCAATTATTTCCACTTACATCCGTATTGTTTACATTATCACATTTTCCTAACAAAGACGTTTTATATATATATATTTGTTGATAACCTTTTACTCATCACATTCTTTATGATTGACACTCAGAAATAGTTACTATTTTACTGATCTTTACTTTACCATTTTCTTGAATGTTTGTACCAACCTAAACATCTATTCTATTAAGTAAATTTGTTACATCTCTTAGCTTAATGATAAATCATTATGACCATATATTAGATAAATATTGAGTGACTGGTATCCACTCCTTTTCAAATTTTCCTTTTGTTTGATCCCTTATGGCATACGTTAATTTATCCAGTTCCATCACATCATAAAGTTTAAACTGCCATTCCTTGATTAACAGATCTGCTTGGTCTTTCCATTTCTTAGCATAAACAGCTCTAGCAGCATATAACATATAAAAAATTATTCTCCCATATTTTTCTTCTATTTTATTATTTACCATACCAAGCAGAAACATTGGATCATGATCCAGTTTCACTTTTATGATTTTAGTTGTGTCATTTTGTATTTGTGTCCAAAATCTTTTGGCCCTCTCACAGTACCACCACATGTGTGAATATGTACCCTTTTCTTTTTCACAATACCATTGTCACAATACCAACAGATACCATTTTTTAATTTGTATATCTTTGAAATTTTTTCGGCAGTTAAATACCATTTGAATTGCATTTTGTAATAATTTTTTCTAACATCTTGGCTTAATGTATATTTTAATCTTCTTTCCCAGTTTTTTCCCCATTCTTCCAACATAATGTGTTTATTAATTTCTTGCGGCCAGGAGACCATAAATTGTTTTATTATCTCGTCTTCCATGTATCTATCCAATAAAACTTTATACATTTTGGATACTACGTGTTGAGTTTCTTTTGTAATTATTTTACCAAATTGGCTTTCTTCCTTTTTGATATGTGTTAATTTAGTGTCCATTCTGAATCTTTCCCATATTTGTCTATATAAAAACCAATTACAGTTTTTCCCTTCTGATAACAATTCTTCCATTGATTTCATAATATATTTGTTGTTTTCCAGCTTTAACAATTCTTTGCATGATATCCATTGATCTGTAAGCATACGCTCTCATCAATAAAAGGCCTCATTTACTGGTCCATTTGGGAATGTCCGGTATAAATGTTGTTTTATATCTTTTCCAAATTTTTAGTAATGATCTCCTAATGAAATGATTATTGAACTCTGAATTCACTCTATCTTTGTCATATATAAGATACGCATGCTACCCGTATGGTAAATCATATCCTTCAAGATATAATAGTCTATCATTTTTCAATTGTACCCATTTTTTTAACCAATCTAGGCAGCATGCGTGATAATATAGTCTGAGATTTGGAATGCAAGGCCCCCTCTTTCTTTTATATCTTGTAAAACTTTCATTTTAACTCTCGTTCTCTTTTTGTTCCAGATGAATGTGTTTAAATCTTTCTTCCATTTTTGAAAGGTAAATCATTAGTAATATTACTAATTTTGTCATTTTTAATTTCTCCTGTATGATTGTTGACACTTTTGCCTGATGAAGAAGCCAGTGGAGCTTCAAAAGCTTGCAACATGTCTTTTGGCCATTTTGGTTGTCTCCATAAAGGTATCACTGCTTTATGTATTTTGGGATGTTATTGTATTACAGTCAGCCCTTGGTATCTGCAGACTTGCCATCTGCAGATCTGAGGATCTGTGGATGACAAGCCCGTATTGTCCCCCATGGTGGTGTGGCCATGGCCATGTGCCACCATTAGGGACAGCCCCCATTGTCCCATGGTGGCACATGCATGCAGCTGCACTGCCATTAAGTTTCATTGTTCCCAATAGCAGTGTGGCTGTGTGTACGTGCCACCATAGGATAATGGAGGTTGTCCCAAATGGTAGTGCAGGCATGGACATGTGCTATCATTGGGGATATTGAGGGCTTGAGCATCCATGGATTTTGGTATCTGCGAGGGGGGTGTCTGGAACAGAACACCATGCATATCTTAGTGAAAATTTTATTTGATAACATTATGTATTCTATCAGATAGACAGTTCATAGAGCTCACAAATCATAGTTCTTTCACTGTAAGCTACAAGTGGAATTGCAATAGATTTTGTCACCACCCGTATATAGCATATTCCATAATGACTATAGAGGTTTGCTAGCCTTTTTTAGATCATGGGCATATGCAGCTGAAAGCCACAAGAGGTCTCCCTTTTCTGCAGAATTTACATTTTCACTAATACAATATCTCTGCGGAGATTACATCAAAAATATGCAATAACAAAAAAATGACCACAGATGATTTATAAAATGTTAAACTAGAGCATGAAAGTCTTTAATCAGAATGGAGACTGCAGTCAAGAGATCAGAAGATTAGCAGCTCTTCCATACAGTAGAAATAAAGCAGTTTGACATCACTTTAACTCCCATGGCTCCATGTTATGGAATCCTAGGATTTGTAGTTTGTTGTAGCATCAGAGCTCTCTGACAGAGAAGGCTAAATATCTCACAAAACTACAAATCCTTGAAATCCTTGGGGCATGGCATTTAAAGCTGTCTCAAACTGCATTAATTCTGCAGTGTGATTCAGCCTAGGACTTGGAAGGGCAGCTATTAAGGAACTTGACATGATCCTGAAGTGTCACAATACACTATTGAATACTAAAGTTAGGATTGTCCACACCATGCTGTTTTCAGTTTCTCTGTGTGTACACATTCTCATTACACAATGTACCCTTTTGCACATTCACATGCACAATAGTTCTGCATGTGCATCTCCACTTCTGTGTTACCCCAAGACCAGCCCCCCGATCACCCCTCATATTCGATATCAATTTAATATTAAAAGAGACATCAGAGTAAGTGACCGGTGAGTGACCTGGAAAGGCGACCCCAGGGCAGAAACTTGGCTATATTATATTTGGGAATCTGGTTGGCTCTAGCAAGGTAGTAACCACAATTAGGTCACCCAAGGCATCAGCCTCATCCCTTTTGTCTATACAGAGCAATGATGTGATCATGGCCAAAGAAGGTTACTGTGCGCACAGAGACAAAAGACACTTCTCCAGCAGCAAGATGTTTACCTTTGTCTGAGATATTCACATCAATCACCTGAACATTTACTACAGCTCCTAACTATTCTTATCTTCCTGGAAAACCATTAAGCAGGAATTTAATCCATTCAGTCCTTGACTTCTGCTCCAGGATGTGATTTTGGGTATATATACCACTGCTTGCACACTAACAATTTTGTCTAGTTGTAAACAGGCAGACATGCTGTCGGTTTGACTAGGCACCTTAATAGATGGCCACCACACTTGCCTCAGTGGCTATTGAGCCCTCTCCATTCCAGATTCCCATCAAATTGATCCGTGCTTCAAAATTGGTAACATATCACTGTTAACAGGGTCTCCACTTTCCCCCTTCTCCCACCTTTGCTTTGTTAGTTCTTTTGTGTGTAGGTTAGTGTGTGCTTGTGTGTATGTTGATTATTCCCTTAATAAAACTATAAAAACCTATTTGGAATTGTCCCTGGAGTTCTGTGCGATTTGGAACTGGTATAAATAAGGTTAAGATCCCAAGGCCGACTGTTGCCTTGGCCAAAACATAATTTGAGCTATTAAAATTCCCTAAAGCATATTAATCTGTGGGTGCCCTCCCTGGATCCCAGCATTTTGGGTAAACTCTGCTCTCATCAGTTAAAAAACAGCCATTACGCAATGTGGAAATAACTGCTCCATATATGTTGTATGACTTAGGCCAGTGTGTGCTACAAACAGGATGTCAGACAGTAATTTCTGGCCTGGAGTAGGTATTTGTGTTCCTTATGTGAAGTTGTTTATTTTTTATTGTTATTTATTTATGGGATTTATATCCCACCTTGCTCCCTAAATAGGATTCTTTCCTCCATCCAAAGATATAAAGAATCTGTGACTCAGATCCTAGATCAGCTACTTAGCTAAGTATCCTGGTTTCTCCTGACCTAACCAATCCTACTTTATTGGGCATCAGTTGCTCTGAGTGACAGAGATCTGTTCTCCTGTTCATCGGAGGCGGGGGGGGGGGGCTTAGCATACTAACATTTCCACCCTCTCCCTCCAGCAATTTTCAGTGTGACAGCTAGAAGCTGGATCCCTGTTGCAATCCCTCCTTGAACCAAAAATCTCTGGCAAGATGTATATGTGGAAATTCCAGTACTCTGTGCTCCAAATGGTAGAAGAACACATCTCCATTGCTCACAGTGGCTGCTGCCCAGTAAAACAGGAGTGGGAGACTTTATGGCAATAATGCCATAATCATAAATATGTAAGAATCGTGATTATGGATTGCTTACTGGTGTGTACTCCTAGGTACTCATCTATAATTGTGAAAATGGATTCCAGCCCTTTTCTTTGGCAAAGTAATGAACAAGAGAAAGAGAGAGAGAGAAACCCTTCACTACCCTTCTGCTTTTTGGAAATAAACCATACATTCTCTTCTTATGGGTACTTTGCTTTTATTCACAGAAAAAAGTATAAACAGTTAATTAGAAAAGAAAGCATTTCTCTTTTTGGAAAAGACAAGCACATGGTTGAACTCAAATGAATTAATTTCTGATGTCAGCACGTTAGGGGACTTGGCAGCATAGGAAGTGATGGGGCTCATGAAGGTCCATGGATGGTCTTGACATTTTTTTGATCATGGTAACTTATAAAGGAAGTCACAGGGGACACCCTAAGAGAGAAACAAATATAAGAATAGTACCATGAAACTTGAAAGCTGAGGTCCCTAAACCAGAGTTGACTAAAGTGTGGTCCTTGACGGTGGGGCTGTTGGCCATTTTGATGCTAGCTCAAACTCCCATTTTAGAGGCTTTCAAAATTTACAAAAACATTTCAAAATGGCTCCATAGGGTTCCATAACAAAGCTAGTATCAACACAGAATGAGCCTTAACATTAGGTGGAGTGAGGCAAATGCCTTGTCAGCAGCAGCAACAGATGAGGAAGAGGATGGTGATTATGATTTATTCCTTTCCTCCCAAAAAGGGACTCAAAGTCCCTTACAAACAAAGGCAATGAAAAGCACTTACAACCATGTGAGTAAAAACATGCATGAAATTATTGTTCAAATGTAATTAAACTATCCAGAAAAATTAATGCTGTGGAGAGCAAACCCATAAAATACAAAACATAGGCTGAAACTCTCTCCATCATAGTCATAGCTATGTAAATGTTATGAGCAAAAGAATCAACTCTTGACGCTCATCTAAAACTTGAATGAGTTTCTCCGATCAATGGAGCTCTGTGGTACAGACCAGTGGGGCACTTCAGAGTGATTTGAGTGATGGAGGTTAGCCCTCGCCTACCCTGGAAATTATGATGTGACAAGCAGAAGCTGCTGTTCATTGCACTATGGCTCAGGGGGTGGGAAGGGGTTAGCCGCCCCATCCTGAAGCACCCCACAAGCCCACTTCACAGACCTCCATCACTCAAATTGGCTTCCTTGAGTTTAAGGTGGGTGTCAGCAGTGACGTTACTAGGGGGTTGGTGTCACCTGGTGCAATAACTCATGGTGTCACCCCCTATCGAAATCCTCCCATATACAGAATCCTTAGTAATTTTTGTACTAATTTACTTATAAATCATAATTCCCATATATCAGTGAATATATAATAGTTGTGACATAAACAACTGGCAAAATTAAATTTATACCTTTAAATCACAATACCATACACACAGGATAAATATGTTTAGATATACATTGTTTTATGTGGTTAAAGTGAATTAAATGAAACTTTTTTAAATTATTTTTTTTAAAAAATTAAAAATTAAAAATTGAAATTTTCATTTTTTGAAAAACCTCTGGGACCTCTCCTTTCTCCTCCCACTGTGCCTTGCCCCACTCACACCATCTCTTCAGCATTTTAAAGAGATACAGGTAAATGCCACACTCCATTTCTGCCAAAATGCAGATGTCTGAGGACCAGTGATGTCACCCCCATTGGGTGTCACCTGTTGCATCGGCACAAAGGACTCGAACGCATTAGTTTGGGTATAACACTTTAGGCCACAACTTTATTTGTACAGGGTCATAACAAAATATCAAATAACATTCCATTAAATAACTGTAAACATCTATATCAAATTTTCTTGGCGCATGCGTACCTGCGATAAAGCTAATCGCCATTGTTTTAATCAATCTTATTCTAGCATGCGCCAAGTTAATGACTTTCTTACTTAACCCCCTAACAATTCACCCCCTCCCCCCAACCAGTTATGATGTCATAATATAACACTTTAACTAATGACGTCCTTAATTTTATCAATTACGTCATTCCCTTTAATTAAAACCAATGACATCATCTATTATTCAACTTTATTCAAATTATAGACATATTAATTCCCAATTGACCTATTTCCCAATTGACCTATTTCCCAATTGACCCTGAGGGGGAGGGGTCCCTGCCCGCCACAGGAGGGGGTCAGCCTAGCTAGACATCCCCTCCCCCCCATCAATCCTTTTAGGCATAACTCTAACGAGTTCAAATAAATGTCATTACCTCTTGGGGAGAGGTGCACCCCATCGCCCCTGTACAAATAAGGCCTATCTACCTGAATACCATCATGTTTCAAAATTAACACCCCTAACTCCCCCAAAGATTTCGACAATGATCTGTTCAAAAAGCGTCTCATTTTGTTGATGGCAGTCTGATTTCTAACACCTTGCCAAATCCTTCTGGGCAGAAACTTTGTCCAAATCAGCACGGAGTTCGGCAACAATCTCTTGATCTCTCGGAAATCATTCAAAATCATATTGGCCAACTTTAAAGAAGTCACTTTTCCTAAATCATTCTCTCCCAGATGGACGATGAGACCCTTGGACTGCTTGTATGTGTCCAAGAGCTCCAACATTCTAGGGAGTAAGGCTCCCCACAGCATTCCTCTGCGTCTGAACCATCTAACTGGTCCTGAGCCTCTCCATCCTAAATCAGTATAGCTGCGGTGTTGAACCATGTGCCACTCTGCCCAGAATACCAAGCTATGACCAATAATCCAGACGCCCTCTATCGACCGTTGTTCTGAAATAAATTGGATTAGAACAACATATCAATAGGTGTGTTAATTATTTCCTCACATAAGACTTGAACGCTCAAGAGCGCCAACGTCCAATCCTACGAATAGCTGCTTCACTTAAACCCTGCACGGCCGTCGATGTGGCAGCTCCAGTTCTAAAGGAATGGGAGGCGAAGTGTGCAGATGGCAGACCTGCCTTCTTTAACACTTCATTTAACACAGCCCTGAACTGAAACTGTGTCAACGGAAGACCAGTATTATGTAAAAACAAGTAACCCAACCCGTTTGGTCTAATCTTCAGATATTCACCTAATGCAAACACCAGACAAATTTGTCCACTAGGTGCCCTAGCCAAAATTAGAGACTGGCCTTTTCCCATCTGGTCAGTTTTAGACCACCTAATTCTTACATGTAGGCCCTGTTCTGAAATCTGAATATCTGAAACAGAAAGAGCCCTGCCAGACTCATCATTGCGCGAACTTGGCACAATTTCACTTATTCTCAAAGCCACAAAAAATGACAAAGAGAATACTGCCCTGAATAATATTACTTCCTCTTGCGAAAAACATGTAAAAGGAAGACTTTCCCAAATTTTTAACAAAATAGAACCGGTTATCGGCAATCTGCTGTCTCTCACGGGAACAGACTCTCTCGCCCAACCATCTAACGCCCTTCTCATTCTAAAATCAACTGTGGGGTCTGTGAACCCCCACGCTCTAGAATAAAATGATAGCGCCACCATCCTGCCCCTTATGGTTACCGGCGCCAGACCTGATTGCTGAAGATGAACTGCAAATCTGAGAATTAATTCTACATTTAACGGCCAAA
>CM034701.1:387547282-387559717 GCA_020142125.1 Phrynosoma platyrhinos
GGAGGCCGGCTAGCGTCCTCCTAAAGCCCCGTGTGAAAACGTCCAAAGTCTCCCTTGGGGCAGTGAGTGCCTATCTAGCTGGCCTGGGGCTGCCTGCTGGACCTCGTCCTCCTCCTCCCACAGGCTCCTCTGATGGGCTATGTACATGTGCCACCATTCCTGACAAGAGGGGCTTACCATCTGCAGATGCTGGAATCTGCGGATGGCAAATCCACACATAAGGAGGGCACACTGTACCACCAGCCTCCCCCACACATCTGTCCATTACTCAGCCAAGCAACCATCTTTCTTAACGCAGGCACTACAAAATCCCATTGGTTTTACCACCAAACCCCTGCCACATAACAAATTAATTTTACTGCTACTATGCTTATCTTCAATTCTAACAATTCTATAAAGCACAAACAACAGCACTACTCAAAAGAGATTAAACAGCAAAGAAGCAAAACAGCAACCATTTTTATGGCAGGATCTGTTAGATTCCTGACATTATCTGGATAAAACACCAACAAATTGCAATACAGTATAAAGCAAACTGACAAATATGTGTGTGTGTGTGCCTTTAAGTCATTTCAAGCTTATGGCAACTCTAAGGGGAATTTATTGTGGGGTTTTCTTGGCAAGATTTGTTCAGAGGAGGTTTGCCATTGCCTTCCCCTGAGGTTGAGAGCATGTGACTTGCCCAAGGTCCCCAGTGGGCTTCATGGCTGAGCAGGGCATCGTACCTTGGTCTCCAGAGTCATAGTCCAACACTCAAGGTACCATGCCAAATGTATAATCAAAATATACAAGGTTCTAAAACAATTTGTTGTTAAGTGACCTTGATTTGGCCCCGAATCATGGTGATCATTGGATGAGGCATCTCTAACTTTTCACTGCTCTGCTTAGGTCCTGCAAATTCAGACCTGCATCCTGTCTAATAGAGTCTATTCATCTAGCATGTGGTCTTCCTCTCTTTCTACTGACCTCAACCTTTCCTAGCATTGTTTTTTCCCCAATGAAACATGTCTTCTCTTGATGTAGCCAAAGTATGACAGCCTCAATTTGACCACCTTGGCTTCTAGCTTGATCCTTTGAAGGATCCATTTGTTTGTCTTTTAAGTCACTGTGATATTGGAAGAAAAAAGTTTGAGGGATGACATATGAGGGATAGACATGTTTTAAATGGTAGAATGCTGTCACAGTGATTGAAATATGCTCCTCTTTCATGCATTGTTTTCATCATGCTTTAACTTTTTTGGGTTTTTTGTACATTGCATTCAGATTTGTCAAAGTTGGCATAGCATTCAGATATGTCATAGGTAATTCTTTTGCACCCTAAAATACTCTACAGGCACCAGATCCCATCTGATCTTGGAAGCTAAGCAGGGTCAGTCATGGTTAGTACTTGGATGGAAGGCTGCCAACAAATACCAGGTGCTGCCGGCTATATTTCAGAGGAAGGAACTGGCAAAACTATTAAGCAACAGTTTAGCTAAAAACTCAATGGTAAAACAATATAAAATACAATTAAAAGACAGAACAACCCCGTTAGAAGCCCAATCATTTACATGAATTATAAGCTAAAGGCCTGTCTGAATGCAAAGGTCTTTGTCTGATGGCAGAAGGAAATCCGAGAGGGGGCAACTTAATTTTCCCAGGGAGGGAATTACACAACCTTGTTAAATATATTTGATGGCTTCATCTTTCTTACCTTGCAGAAAAGATCTCCCTCACCAAATATCTTACCTGGCAACATAAGGAAGAGAGCAAGAAATGAACAGAATAAGAACTTCATGGCGCAAAATCAGAGCGTCTGCACTCTCTCTGGGGCTAGAAGATGGAGGAATGGCAATAATTCAGAGGAGGAGAAGCAGGAGAAATCTTGTGTGAGAAGAGCAGCTTGTTCTTCAGAGGAATGTGGGTTGTCCATTGGCAGCATCAAGATCAACAAGCCCACACATCTCTTCAGTGAATACCAAAGTCAGTATCTTCTAGGTTAAAGTATGTCTGATTTTTGTGTCTGGATACAAAAATTGGACAGTGAAGTAAGCCAACAGGAAAGAAATATGATACTGAAGGAGAGTTCTCCAGTTACCACAATTTGCCAAAAAAGATGAAGTCGAGACTGCTGCCACACTGCAGAATTAACAGGGTTTCACACCACTTTAACTGTTGTGGCTCCATACTGCAGACCCCTGGGATTTGTAGTTTGTTGTGGTGCCAGTGCTCTCTGACAGAGAAGGCTAACTGTGCCATAAAACTACAAATCCCAGAGTTTCATAGCATTGAACCATAGAAGTTAATGTGGTGTCAAACTGCATTAATGCTGCAATCTGGCAGCCACCCTGAGGCTGTTGTGCTTTGGACATATGAGATGATGTGATGCAGTGGAAAAGGTGATAATGCTTGATCAAGTTGAAGGTACTGGGGAAAGAAGGATACCACATTGATTGACTCAAGGAAGGAAGCCACAACCCTGAATTTATGAGATTTCAGAGCAGGGTTGTTGGTGACTGGGGCTCTTGGAGGTTACTCATTTACAGCGTTGTCATAAGTTGGCACCATCTTGACAGCACATAACAACACCTACAAATATTTCTTCTACTGGAAAAGGGGGTTGAATTCAAAGATATAGCCTTGTTAGTCTGTAGAATCAGTACGTAGAGAGATCTTGCAGCACCTTTGATACTAACTGAAAGAAAGAAGTTGGCAGCAGGAGCTTTTGTAGACTAATGTCTTCGAAAACTCATGCTGCCAAGTTCTTCTTTCATTTATAATATCAATTCTCTCAATTTATTGTGCTATAGTTGCAGAATGGAGTTGGGGTAGGGAGAGGCAGTTAAAAAGGACATATTTCTCTTCTTTTAGCCCATAATTGCCAGTCTGACTCTCACCCTCTCATGGTTAAGGAGATGAAGGGATGATTCTGAGGAGTGAGCAAGGGAAAAGCAGTATTTCAATAGTCCAGAGATCCTTAAACTAAGGAGATTATTGCATGGAGAAATACTCCCAATATAGATGTGGGATTGATAGATGTTATTGCACTTGTTGGTGGTCAGTGAGTGCAACCCAGATGCAGCCTGGACCCTAACTGTACTTATCTGGCTGAATTCCAAAAATGGCAAGCTCTTGTTTTTCAAAAGCCAAGGGATAAGCATGGCTGGGGTCTAGGTTGCATCTGGCTTGCACTTGCTTGGCCACCAGGGCATGCAATGACATCTGCTTTAGAGTTTTCAATCTATATCAGGATTATTTCTCTGTGCAATAATCTCCATAGAGAAGCTTTCAATAGTTTGAAAAATAATGGCCTGAATCCTATTAGTTAGAATAATAGAATCATGGAGCTGGAAGAGACCCCAAAGTTAATTCCAACTAGAGTAGACCCATTAAATTAACACTTAATAGTGACTCCAAATGTAGCTAAATCCCATTGATTCAATGGATTTATTCTAGATGGGGAAAATTGTTGTTGTTGGGTGCCTTCAAGTCATTTCCTACTTATGGCAACCCCATCATGAGGCAAGATTTCTTCAGAGGGGATTTGCCATTGCCTCCTGCTGAGGCCGAGAGCCTGTGACTTGCCCAAGGTCTCTCAATAGGTTTCATGGTTGAGCTGGGAATCGAACCCTGGTCTCCAGAGTTGCAATCAAACACTCAAACCACTACAAAGAAATGAAAGGAATCAAGCCTATGTGTGTTTATGTGTGTATTGGAAGGGCAGCACAAATTCTTTGCTGGCTCCCGCTTTGTGTCAGAATATAATTAAAAGGACAGTTTGTGATTTCCAAAAGTCTATATACTTTGAGTCCAGGCTATCTCAGGGTTTATTCAGAAAGAAAAAAAACGTCCCTGGAAAGACTGAAACTTTCCAGTTCTTTTTGTTTTGATTTTACCTACATAATCATAGAATCATAGAGTTGGAAGAGACCAGAAGGGCCATCCAGTCCATCCCCCCTGCCATGCAGGAACTCACAATCAAAGCACCTCCGACAGATGACCACCCCGTCTCGGTTTAAAAACCTATCAAGAAGGAGAATCATAGAATCCAAACTCTTTTTTTTATTCCCAGCATTCTTCTTCCCCTCTCTTGGTTTCTGTTGAATCTGCATCCCACCCACCAAATCACCTGACAATTATCACGATTTCAACCTGACAACATCTTTGAATGTGTTTTAATACCATAAATTATTGGGTTTCTGGCTGTACCTGTTTTTTATAATAATGTTGTGAGCTGCTTTGAGTCCCACTGTTGGAAGAAAAGGAAGAAATAGAATAGATAAATGATAAATATTAAAACACAAACAGTCATATATACGGGTCTATTACATTAAGTGGCAAAATGAATAGAGATGTGCTTAAATGTATGGTGTGCATGTCACAAATATTTGATGACCATTTTATGAAAAATGGGGTAAAAATATTTACGGAAGGTTAGAAAGCACACGTTGAATGTTCCATCTTACTATGCATAGGTTGGGTCTCCCTTATCTGGAATTCTGAAATCTGAAATATTCCAAAACCCAAAACCTTTTTCATGGGTGGCTGAGTGAGTGATGTCTTTTCTTTCTGGTAGTTCTATATACACCAATTTTGTTTCAAGCACAACATTATTAAAAATCTTATGTATACAATTACCTTCTGGCTATGTGTATAAAGTGTATATGGAACATAAATGAATTGGTTCCATCTCCAAGATATCTCATGATATATAGGTAAATATTCTAAAATCTGAAAAAACACCCTGAACTCCCAAACACTTCTGGTCCCAAGCATTTCAGATAAGGGAGACTCAACCTGTATCATAAAAGCATTTTAATCCTGATACTCACACAAAAAATCTCCCAGAGCCACTTATATACAATCAACCAAAAGTTACAGTTGCCTGCAGAGTCAGGTTCTCAATGGTTCAAGTGGCATAATTGCTCTGGATCTCTCAGCAGCTGAAGGAGAAAGGAATAGATTGCTTCCTCTTCTTCCAGTCATTTCCTGAATCCCCCAGTGCTTCTGTTATCGGATGCATCCAGGTGGATGGAAAAGCCCCAGAGTTTAATCCTGTTCTCTCCAATTTTATGTGTTTGTGTGTACGTGCCTTCAAGGTGCTTGTTGACTTATGGCAATCACATGAAACCTTCATGGGGTTTTCTTAGGCAAGGAATACTTGGAGGTGGTTTTAGCAGTTCCTTCTTCTAAAATGTAGCCTGAAGCATCTTCTAGTAATTGGTTCCTGATCTGAATTGGCACCCACTCATGCATCTTACAATCCAAAGTGAAAGTGCATAGTATCCCAAGCCAACAATGTTATTTTAGCATGGGAATGTAGGGATAGAAAGAAAAATTTAAAATATTCAAAAAATTGTTGAATAATAGGTTTTTCAAGTGTTGGGAAAGCCTGATGAAAAGAATCCTGGACTGATGAGAATCTTTGCCATCCAGGCAACAGTTTGCATGCAGTTGTTTTGCACAGAAAACTGGATTTTCTGTGCAGCAAACTTCATTTTCTGTGTGGAAAATGGAAATATTAATTCCTCTGCAGAAATTGATTTAATTGGGGATCTGTTCTGCATCAAATTAGCACATGATTGATTTGCATAGAAAACAACTTTGTGTGTGTGTGTGTGTGTGTGTGTGTGCGCGCGCAGAAAACCACATTTTATCCACAGGAATTAATATTTCTGCATCAAAACATTATTTTCCATGCAGAAAATGAAGTTTTATGCACAAAACAACTATGTGTGAATTTTGCACAGAATATATCCCAAATTGGGAATACCCTTCGAAAACTGCATGGTTTTTGAAGACTTTCTTGCAGCAGGAAGAAAATGCCTGAAAATACTTATTCCTTTTGAGAAGAAATGTAAGTTGCATTGACACTGTATAAATAGTGCAGTTTGGCACCACTTTAAGTGCTTCTGCTCCATCCTATGGGATTTGTAGTTTTACATGATCTATCCTGGTGGCGCAGTGGTTAAATGCCTGTACTGCAGCCACTCACTCATAAACCACAAGGTTGCGAGTTCAGTACTAGCCAGGGCTCAGGCTAGATTCAGGCCTGCATCCTTCCAAGGTTGCTAAAATGAGTACCCAGCTGTTTGGGGGGCAATGAACTTACAGTTGTAAACCGTTTAGACACTCCATAGTGCGGTATGAAGCGGTATATAAATGAAGCTGCTTTGCTTTGCTTACCCTTCTCTGCCAAAGGACTGGTGTCTCACCAAACTACATATCCCAGGATTTGTAGGATGGAGCCATGGCAATTAAAGTGGTGTCAAACTTTTATTATTCTTACAGTATAGATGCACCCTTAATGAAGTATTTCATCCCTAACAGAAGGCACAAATGTTCTCAAACATCTCCTCCTGTCTCTAGCGATAAAAGTGCAATAATATTTTAAACAACTAAAAGTTTACTGCCTGTTCAGCCTGCTGCCTGATGCAGCTGTTTCACTCTATCTAATGATAGAGCCAGCCTTTAATGAAGCACAAAGAAGTTGTGTGTGTGTGTCTGTGTACCTCCATGCATGTTTGTATGCGAACAAAATTAGCAGAGATCTGCATCCTAGAAGCCTTCATCTGACACCCCAGAGGACTACTGCTACTCAGAACTGGATGATAACTGAGCAAGATGGCATAACAATTTGCTACAGTAGAAGATTGATTCATATGTTCATAGAATCATAGAATTTTAGAAATGAAAATGACCATTTAGTTCAGCCTCTTGGAAGGTAAGAACACATAACTAAAGTACTCCTGAAAGACATCCATCCAACCTCTCTTTAAAGACCTCCAAAGATGGAGAGTCTACCACCTTCCATGGTTTTCTATCCCTCAGTCGAACAGTTCTTACAGCAAAGAAGTTCTTCCTGACATTATGTGGAATCTCTTTTCTTGCAATATGAATAAATTGTTTCATGCTGTAGTCTCTGAAGCAGCAGAAAACAAGTTTGCACCATCTTCTACTTGCATCTCTTCATATTTAAAGATAATTATCATGTCACCTCTCAGTATTCTCTTCTCCAAACCAGTTGCCTATGTTGCTCCTCATAAGGCTTGGTTTCTAGGCTTTGGTTAATCTTGGTTGCCCTTTTCTGGACATGTTCTGGATTGTTAATATCCTTCTTGAAATGAAGTGCCCAGAACTTATGAACCTTGTTTACTCATGTTTAGCTTGTAGTAGGCTAAGACACCTAGATTCTTTTTACAGGTACATCCTTTCAGGCCAGGTATCACCCATTCTTTATTTGTGCATTTCATTTTCCTTGCCTAGAAATATGTTCTTTAGCTATGTTCCTATGCTACTCCATTTGCATGCCTACTCTGGATTATTCCATGCCATATAAGGGTATCAGGCTTTCTCTTGGGTTGGGATATAGTTTCCTCACAACTTTTTCCTAATTGGATTGTGGTCTATTTGCACAGCAATTATTACTGCCCACAAATTGCAACAAAACCTCAACCAACACCTGCAAGTGCTCATAGCCTATGACATAATCACACAATTGTCTTATAAATACAAGGTGCTTTTAGTCATTTCTCCATCTTCTGAAATAACATTCTGTTGATTGTCTCTGCATCCTCGCATTTCCTTCAAAACTTCTCCATTTTTCAGCCATGAAGATCTTCACCATCCTTTCAAGTTTTCTGTTCTTGATGTTGATGGTTGCTCCAGGTAAGGTGTCCTGTAAACTTTGGCTAAATGAGACATTTGAGGAAAGGTGTAGTTGTTTTTACTATTTTCATGGCTTAGAAAGCTGGGAATGTTTAGACTAAAGAAAAGAAGACTGAGAGGTGACACAACAGCCAACTTTAATTTCTGAAGTGATGTCATATACAATATGCTCCAGAGATAAGGATACAAAACGATGAATCTTAACTCCAAGAAAAGAGATTCCATCTAAACATTAGGAAGAACTTCTTGACATTCAGAGCTGTTTAACAATGTAAAAGACTTTGGGCTGTACCAATGGCCCCTAAGGGGTGGCAGGACATTACCCCTTTCCTTGCTGGACTTTCCATGGTGTAAAAAGAAGCCACAAAAAGTGCTGCAGTGGCAGCGACTTTTCTCTGCTTCTTTGGTGCAGTGCATGTAAACGCTGCACCAAAGACACACCCTTTTGATGCCCGCCATGCAATTGCTTGGGAGGCATGACCTGGGGACAGAGCCAGGTGGTTGGAGTGTGGTTGCCATGCCTCCACTTTGCCCCCATGCTAGCTCTTTAAGCTGGTCTGTATAGCCCCTTCCACAGAGTGTGGTAGACTCTCTTTCTTGGAGGACTTTAAAAAGAGGTTGTATGACCACCTCTTGGGAGTACTTTAGTTGTGTATTCCTGCACAGTAGGAGGTTAGAGGTGATAATCCTTGAGGTTCCTTCTAATTTATGATTTTATGATTGTATTTCTTTTATTCATAAGGTGCCCCTAAACTAATGAAGCTATGAACAAGTATGCTTTCACTGTTTTCCTCCCAACATCATCTCATTTTTGGGTATTTCAAGCTCAACAGGAAGTAATCCAGAATTAAAGTTCTTGGTCACTTTTAGTGTTGGAAAAAATGCCTGTCTTGGACCTAAAATACTCCAAATGAATAATAGAATCATAGAGTTGAAAGAGACCTCAAGGGCCATCAAGTCCAACCCTATGCCATGCAGGAAACCCAATCAAAGCACCCCAGACAGACTGAAGACAAATTAGTTTCCTACATCCCCTGGGAGAAATTTTCAAAAATTCGAGGGAGGAACAAAAACATCCTTGTGGGTTATATATGTTCCATGAGCCACATTTCCACCACATCTGATCTAGATTTTGTTCAGTTTCAACTCTGATCAGTCCTGGCCACCCTGCACAGTTCTGACGCATACTGGGAATTGCAGTTCAGGAATAGGGCTCTTCTTTAATTATGATCCAAAACACACTGCAAAAATAATCCAGTTTGAGACTGATTGAACTGCCTTGGTTCAGGGCTAGGGAATTCTGGGAATTTCAGTTTATTGTGGGACCAGAGCTCTCTGACAGAGAAGGCTAAATATCTTCAAAACTACAGATCCCAGAATTAATTAGCATTGAACCAGTTCAATTAAAGCGGTCTCAAATTGGATCATTTCTGCAGTGTGTTTTGGACCTAAGGCAATCCCATTCCCTTTAACAATTTACATATCAAAGAGATTGTTTTGGTAACACTGCTGTTTTACTTCCAAGGGTCACTGCCTATCCCTCCACCTCCTCTTTACCACATTCCTGAAATTGTCTTCTAATTTTGATAAATTATGTATGGATTTATTCTGTTTTGCATTATTTTCAAATGTCACAGAGGTGGTTGACTGTTTGGCTGAGATAATGTTCAATTCACACAAGATTTCAGTTTTACATGTGGAATTAAGGCACACGTTCCAGATGTGGTTGGGTGGCGATTCCCATCAGTCCTAGCTGAGCCAATATTGAGCCAATGCTGAGAGTTACAGTTGGGCTTTCAACATTCACTCAAGTTCCAAAATTCTAGGAAATTGTAGCTCTGAAGGCCCACACAGTTAACAGGTACAGCCTTTAAGCAATTTGGATAAAATTATGGTGTCCCAGGTTATTTGCGTTGAGACCAGTTTTGAGACAAAGATGGGCTATAAAATAATGGAATAGGTAATTTCAACTTCACCACCACTTTTGAGATGGATGACTAAGCCCTTGACAGAAACATAAATCTAAGTTCCAGATTTTAATGCTCATTGGTATTAATTAATACCGTACATGTGCCAGAATCCTATTGGTTTTATACACTTGTGTGAGTTCACTTACACATGTGGTTGTACTTTGGGGGACTATTATGCAATGGACATAATCAGTTCATGGTTGTGTGAGTGGAATTCCACAGGCATAACCATTTCATGGTTAGTCCTGAATAGAGGAAAGCCACTGAATCAATTGGATTTACTTATGTGTTCATTCAACACATTCATTCAATGGTTTGCTCTAGTTGGGACTAAACGACAGGATTCCAGCCATACAGTTGTGCATTTTTGGGTGGTGTGTATTATTTGCTAATGTCTCCAGTATGTCAGCTGATTAATTGGGATTGCAGAAATAGTCACTGTGCATTGAGGGACCCTCAACTGAGTGCAGACATTCTGCATAAGACAAAAATGCCCAGTTGCTTTTGTAAAACTGATCTGTGTGTATGTTAGCAACAAGAATATGACTAATTATATTGATTTATTTATTTGAGTCCTATTCTCCCTTTCATCTAGAGTTTGGATGGAAGGCAGCTTCCAAAAGAATTTAAAAGCCTCAACTGAAAGCACAATAAATGACCTATCTTAAAAATATGAATGAAATCAATTATATTGTCAAAACACCTATTAATTCCTTTAAAATCATCATCATCATCATGCAGTAAAATATTAAAAAATCCATCTAACTAGCTAAATCTGGGAGCAGCCACCAAGAAGGTCCTCTTCTGTAGGGATGGAAATAATGTTCGAAAATAGTGGAAAAATGGTTAAAATATGTTTTGTGGGTACTCCTTCACTTGAAGAATCCCCCATAAGAAGCAGCATTTTATGCACAGAAGATAAAATTTCTGCTCAGAAAATGTTGTTTTCTGTGCAAAAAGGAGCATGTGCAAAATTTGCACAGAATAAGTTCTGAACTGTGAATAGTCTCTAAAAACTGTTCACAGTTTTTGAAAACTTTCTTGCAAAGAGAAGAAAACTGCTAAAATTACTCCTTGTTGCTCATGGATGAAATGAGTGAAGAATTACATCCCTACTTTCCTGTGTTTGCACCAGATCAGCTTCTGAAAATGATTAATTTCTGGGTGGTTCTGTTTTGACCATAGTCCCATAAGCAGCTCAATCTGCTACTAGAAGGAGTGATGATGTTAAGAGCAGTGACTTTTACATAATGAAGATATTAGGCAATTCTTTCTTTTGTTACAGCATTCACCCGTCGACCAAGGACTTTTGCTGAATGTGATCGTGCTGGTGCTGTGTGCAGGTTTCTCCGTTGCCCCAGAAACATGAGAGCTATTGGGAAGTGTGACAGGCGTGGGGCTGTGTGCTGCAAACGTGTGCGATGAGTAAGAATGCTATAGGGAAACACTATCTTATTATTTGGTTTATTTTCTCTCTTTGTTTTATCCACACATAATGAAAACAGCCCTAGGGTGTATTGAAAGTACAGTAGTCCCTCCATTTTCATGGGGGATCCATTCTGCTCCCTCCCCCACGAAAATGGAAATTCACAAATATTCAAGCCCCATAGGCTTGAACATCTGTGCGCTTCTACATGTGCACCATTTTAATCCTCCATGCTTGCCTGTCCACAAAGGACTGAAACTATGGACTTGAAATCCATGAAAATGGAGGGATGAGTACAGCACTTTGATACAGGTTGAGTCTCCCTTTTTCCAAAATGCTTGGGACAGAAGTGTTTTGGATTTCAGCTTTTCTGATTTTGGAATACGTGCATATACATAATAAGATATCTTGGAGATGGGACTCAAGTTTAAAGATGAAATTTATTTATGTTTCGTATATACCTTATACACATAGCCTGAAGGAAATTTTATATGCAACATTTTAAAAATAATTTTATACATGAAACAAAGTTTGCCTACATTGAACCATCAGAAAGCAAAGGTGCCACTATCTCAGCTACTCATGTAGACAATTTTGGATTTTGGAATATTTTGGATTTCAGAATTTAGGATAAGGGAGACTCAACCTTGTATTATTTTAATTACCCATGTTTTCATCCTATTTAATCTGGGAATTCTGTGCCAGTGAGTTCAAATTCTGTAGTTAATGAGAGTCAACATAAGAATTCAGAGCACTTAATTTTTGTTGTTATAATGTCAGCTTTGAGTTATGGCAATGCTATCATAAGGTTTTCTTGGCAGGATCTATTCCAAGGAGGGTTGCCATTGCCTTCCTCTAATGCTAAGAGAGTGGGACTTTTTCCAGGTCATCCAATAGGGTCCCATGGCTGAATGGAGATTTGAACCATAGTCTCCCATTGCCCTAGTCCAGCATTATACCACTGTGGCTCTCTGAGTACTTCAGCAGACCACAAAAACCCAGGATTTCATAGAATGATACCATGGAAGTTTAAGTGGTCTCAAACTGCTGTAATTGTGCATAAAAGAATCTAGCAACAGCTTTGAGAACAACTAGGAAAAAAATTCTAACATCAGGTTTCCTGGGGCAATTTCATCAAATACGGCTGGTGAATCCCCCCTCCTTCTGAGTGTCTATCAAAATTTAAAGGAATTGACATCACATAATTGCTTACATTCTAAGAGGGACTTCAATGAAAATGGACCTATGGTGTGTGTGTGTGTGTTCATTCAGGGTTTTTGTGTTTTTGTGCCTTTAAGAAACTTTCTGCATGGTTTTTAAGTAAAAATCTTCTGAGAATAAGGCTATTTTTTTTTCCATTTTATTTTTTATTACAATATTTACAATACATTA
>CM034701.1:387574423-387586344 GCA_020142125.1 Phrynosoma platyrhinos
ACCATTTCCTTCTTCTTTCTTTTGCTATGGACATAACCCCAAAAGCCCGTTTTATTGTTCTTAACCCCTCTAGCAAGCCTGAGCTCATTCTGCACTATGGCTTTCCTGATTTTTGGGCTTTGCGACCGGCCCAAAGGGCCATCCTGGGGGCGGAGTTGGGGTGGGGGAGTTGCACAACGGCTGCCCCAACCCCACTCTGATGCTGTCATGATGCTGTGCACCCATTTACACGGTGCACAGTGTCAGGAAGCCCTCCTGGTGCTGTGGCTCCGATTCACGGCTAGCAGGGGTGGGCCAGAGCCACCCGTCTGCATGGCCTCTTTATCCCTACATGAGATAGCTACTTGTTTGAATCTCTCTTTAGTGATTTTAATAAATAATAATAATAATAATAATAATAATAATAATAATAATAATAATAATAATAATTTTTATCCTGCCCCTCTGTGGATGCAGCCGGGGCAGCTTACAACATTAAAAATACAGTAAAAGTACAATACAACTCCCATAAATCCATTCACCCCTTAAAATAGTATTAAACAGTAAACAATTTAAAACAAACTTAAAATAACACAGAACAATAGCAATAACTGCAGCAAAAATTGAGGGAGAAAGATGAGAAAGTATCTCCCTTTTGAGAAACTCCCATCCATCCTGAACTCCCTTCTCCTTTAGTATTCCTGACCATGGGATCACTCCCAGTGCTTCCCTAAGTTTACTGAAATCAGCTCTCCTAAAGTCTAGAATGAAGGTCTGACTATGCCTAGCTTCTCTTTTCCACTGTATAGAAATTCCAGGAGAACATGATCACTTCCACCTAAGGATTCCATTACTTGCATCCCATTTACCAGGTCATCCCTGTTGGTTAGAATCAGATCTAAAATAGCTGATCCCCTTGTTGTCTCTTCCACCTTATGAACAATGAAATTGTCTTCGAGGCAAGTGAGGAATTTGCTAGACCTTGAAGTATTGGCTGTTCTAGAAAAGCATCATCCAATTGCTCAGTCTGACTTGGGGGGTCTGTAGTAGACTTCCACACTAACATCCCTGTTGTTTCCCACCCCTTTAATTTTGATCCAGATGCTCTCTGGACTGAAGTTCTGGACTTCTTCACTGGTGTAAATATTCCTGACCTATAAATGCTATTCCTCCTCCTTTCTGTTTGGCCTATTTCTCTTTAAAAGGTTATCCCCCTCTATTACTACATTCCAATCATGAGATTCATCCCACCAGGTTTCAGTGATGCCTATTACATCATATTTGCTTTGTTGTGCTAAGAGTTCAAGTTCATCTTGTTTATTTCCCATACTCTGTGCATTAGTGTAGAGACATCTAAGAGCATGGGTTCTCCCCACTTTTTGCCTGTGTGAGGTTTTTTGCCTCCCATTGTTAGACCCTTGCATCATTTGCCTTGTTCCCTTTATAACACTTTGACTCTTATCTCCAGCCCATGATGTACTCCTGCCTTCCAAGATACCTTCCAAATTACTGTCTCCCTTCCCCACATGACTCAGTTTAAAGCTCTCCTGATCAAATGTTTGAGACTATTGGCAAAAATGTTTCTTCCAACTGGTGTGAGATGCAGCCCATCTCTTGCTAGAAGTCCACCCTCATGGAACCGCAGTCCATGA
Source organism: Phrynosoma platyrhinos (assembly GCA_020142125.1). NCBI lineage: Eukaryota > Metazoa > Chordata > Lepidosauria > Squamata > Phrynosomatidae > Phrynosoma > Phrynosoma platyrhinos. Next base: position 387,576,055 of record CM034701.1, read on the forward strand.
TCCAAGAATCCAAATCATTCTTGGCGGAACCATTTACGGAGCCAGTTATTCACATCTTCTATTTTCCTCTCCCTTCCTGGACCATGCCCTTCAACTGGAAGAAGAGATGAGATAACAATATGTGCATCCAGCTCTTTCAGCTTCCTACCCAAAGCCTCATAATCACTTCTGATATTCTGAAGACTATGCCTTGCAGTATCATTGGTTCCCACATGGACCAAAAGGAAGGGGTAATGGCCAGTAGACTTGACAAGTCTTGTCAGCCTGACTGTCACATCATGGAATTTTGCCCTAAGGAGACATCTTGTCAGGCCCACAAACCACTGCTTCTGTACCCCTCAACAAGGAGTCCCCACCACCACACACCTCCTCTGAGGCTTAGCAGTGGCTGTTCCCTGTGGTGGTACTCTCAGGGTCTCCTGCACTGTCCCTGAGGACTGTGCCTGCTAGTCTTCATCTTCGTCTTTGATAAGGGAGAGAGCTTCAAATTGATTCTGTAGCTGCAAACTCCCAGACTGATCCCTGGTTTCCCTACTTCTGTGTGTGATGTTCCTCCAGGTGTCCACCTCCTGTGTGCCTGAAATGACCTCCTCCTCAACCACTTCTTCTGTGTGGTCCCCGTCCAAGACCATTCATTCCACTCTGTCCAGGAAAACCTCTTGTTCCCTAATATGCTGAAGTGTAGCTACCTAGACCTTCTCTTCCAGGAGGACTACCAACTTGCACTTGGTGCAAGTGAAGTTCCTAACATCTCTAGGCAAGAAGATAAGCATCCCACAGCAGCTCCCTCAGTGTCCATATTGAGAAATCTTAAGTAAGCAGTGAAACAGGACTTTAGGCTTCTCCTTCAAAAAGTCCCCTGGTAAAGACCCACATAAAGGGGCCCTGTTGGCTTGGCATTTTCACCAGGCTCTTTCAGCGAGCTCAATCAACTGGGTTTATAACTCTATAGAGAGCTCCTGGATGCTACCTTATTCTGGAGGCAAGTTTCTGACTCTCTTCCTCTGAACAAAAAAACCCCCAAAGCCCCTCAATTTTTTTTAAAAAAAATATTTTATTAAAACAACATAAACATATAACATCAACAAATACAAACATAATCTATTTTACAAACATACATAACATTTACTAACAAAACACTAATACCTATCTCTAACTGACATAAAATGACTTCCCTCCTTTACTCAGGATATTCACTATTGATATCATCGACTCTTAAATTAAATCCATTTATCTTGTTTTACTCATTCAGTTTTAGTATTTAATTTCATTACTCATCCTAATATATGTTTTCTATATCTGTCTCTGTTGACCGGAGTTAATATTTATAAACAATATACTATCAGTATAATATTGTATTAACAATTATAACTAATCTGATAATATTTATTCAATCTTTCAAGGCAATCACACCACTTTCACCCCATATTGTTTTCAAATAGTTTGTAATCGGGGCCCAATCTCTTTCAAATTTGTTTTTCGTTTGACCTTTCAAAAGACATGTTAATTTATCTAATTCCATTATATCATATAGTTTGTGTTGCCATTCACTCAAGGTGGGGGATTCTTTATATTTCCATTTTTTAGTGAGGATATTCCTTGCAGCATATAACATATAGAATATAACTTTCCCAAATCTTTTTTCGAAATCTTCATCTATTATTCCCAGTAGAAAAGTTGCCGGGTGTCTGTTAATTGTGACATTTAAAATTTTTTCTATTTCTTTGTGTATTTGAGACCAACATTTCTCTGCTCTCTCACACTCCCACCACATGTGTATATAGGTACCTTTAGCTTTAGAACATATCCAACAGTCACTGCTACTTTTTTGATATATCTTTGATATTTTTTCAGGTGTTAAGTACCATCTATATTGTGATTTATAATAATTTTCTTTCACCTCATAACTTAATGTATATTTCACTCTTTTCTTCCAATTCTTCTCCCATTCGTCCATCATAACTGGCCTTTTTACATCTTGTGCCCAACTTATCATATATTGTTTAACTGTCTCTGTCTCCGTCTCTATTTTCAGTAATAACTTATATAATTTTGAGATAACATGTTGGGATTTTTGTGTTAAAAGTTTTTCAAAATCCAACTCCTCTTTTTGTATTTGCATATTTCTTTGATCCATTTTAAATCTTTCATTAATCTGTCTATATAAAAACCAATTACACTTATAACCTTCCTTAAGTAATTCTTCCATCATTTTCATCTTTGGTTTCTCTGCATCCCAAATCAATAAGTCATTATAAGTTATCCATTTATCATCTCTCATTCTCTCTCTTCTATAAAAAGCCTCATTAACTGAAGTCCATCCAGGGATTTTCCTCAAAAATACCTGTTTGTATTTTTGCTAAACTTTCAACAAAGGTTTTCTAATTATATGATTATTGAAGTCTCTGTTCACCTTTTCCTTGTCATAAATCAGATATGCGTGCCATCCAAATGGTAAGTCTGCACCTTCTAGTTGTAATGTCTTTTCATCTTTAATATTAATCCATTCCTTTATCCATTCTAAACAAGTGGCGTGGTGATACAATTTTAAATTTGGAATATTTATGCCTCCCCTTTCTCTATCATCCTGAAGAATCTTCAACTTTATTCTCAATTTTTTATTATTCCAAATAAATTTAGTTAAGTCTTTCTCCCATTCTTTAAATGGTTTATCATTGGTTATTATGGGGAGCATTTGAAACAAAAACATCATTTTTGAAGTTACATTCATCTTGATTGTAGAAATCCTTCCAGACCAAGATAGATTCATTTCTGACCATCTTTGAAGATCAGTTCTTATTTCCTGCCAAGCTTTTTCATAATTATTTTTAAATAAGTCTGAATTCTTTGTGGTCAAATATATTCCTAAATATTTTATTTTTTTCCGTTCTTCAAACTTTGATATTTGTTGAAGCATTTCCTTTTCCATTTTGTTCAAATTCAATAACAACATATTAGTTTTCGTAACATTAATTTTAAAACCGGCATGCTTTCCATACTCTTCTATTGTTTCAATTAATGGACGTATACTTTCCACCGGGTTCGATATTGTTATTACCAAATCATCCACTTATGCCCTTACTTTATGTTCAAACTTAACTGTCTTTATTCCACTTATCAATTCATTTCTTCTTATATTTTCCAACAGTGGTTCTAAAGTCATAATAAAGAGTAAGGGTGAAAGAGGATATCCTTGTCGTGTTCCTTTTTCTATCTGACATTTAACAGTCCATTCTCCATTCACCAGTATTCTGGTTTCTTGTTTTTTGTATATTTCTCCGATCCATTTTGCCATATATTCTCCGATTTCTGCTTTCTTCAAAATATCCATTAAAAAGTCCCAATTAACATTGTCAAAGGCCTTTTCGGCATCTAAAAATATCAACGCTGCTTTTTTATCTGGCCTTTTGTTATGTAATTCAATGATGTCAATTATATTTCTTATATTTTCTTTCATATATCTATTAGGTAGAAAACCTGCTTGATCTTTGTCTATCCAAGTGTCCAAAGTCTTTTTCAATCTATCAGCTAATATCATTGTAAATATTTTATAATCCATATTGAGCAATGCAATTGGTCTGTAGTTCTTTATTTTCTGAATATCTTTTTCTTCTTTTGGAATCAGAGAAATATATGATAGTTGCCATGTTTCTGGTATCTCTCCATCAAGTATAGCATTCATTGTTATCTGTAATGGGTTAGCAAGTTGGTTTAAAAAAGTCTTATAATATAAAGCCGCATAACCATCAGGTCTAGGAGCTTTGCCATTTTTCAATCTTTTATTGCGTTTACAACCTCCATTGTTTTAATTTTTTTATTCAGATCTGATCTTTGTTCTTCTGTCATATTTTTAATTATTAGTGTTTCCATATATCTTTCTCTTTCTTCCCTGTTTATTTTACCTCTTGTAAACAATTCTTTAAAATACCTATGAAATACTTTTTTCAATTGTGCTTGTTCAGATATTATGTCTGATCCATTTTTGATTCTCCATATCATCTTTCTTTGTCATTCTTTCCTCAGCTTCCATGCCAACCATTTTCCTGGTTTGTTAGCAAACTCAAAAAATCTCTGTCTGGTAAATTTAATTTTCTTTTCCAATTCTTCGACCATCAGTATGGAAATTTGTTTTTGTAACATCTGAATTTCAGATTTCAAATGTTTTTCTTCTGGTTTCTGTTTTAACCGTTGTTCTTTATTTTGGATTTCATTCAATATTTGTTCCATTTTATATCAAAGCCCCTCAAATTTTAAATTTTTTTTCAAAAGGAAAACCTCTAAACAAAGTTCCAAGGCCCCCTTCTACCTATGCTGTGCTTTTCTCTGTATTATGAAAAATGGAAAGCCTCTGGGAGGAGTTATAGGCTGCTAGCTCCACCCCCTAGTGACTCACAGAAGCCCCATCCCCTCAGCAACAAACACACTCTTCCAAATGTTTTTGAAAAAATGAAACACTCACCCACTCAAAATGGCTGCCCAGAAACTGCTTTCCTTCTTGTCCCTGGCAGGAATTGATGACAGGTTAGATTGGAGCACTCTCCCCCCACCCCACCCGAGTGTCCAGGTTCATGTTTATTGCTTTTACTCTTAACTCCTCTTTCAATCCTCTTTCCCTGAATATTTACTCATTTGCTCCTTTGGATCTGTCATGTATGTATTGGGGGATTGGGAGGAGGGAGTCTGTAAGGTCTCTGCATGAGTAAATATGTGAATGATTAGAGGAGAGAAGAAGACTAAAAGCAATAAACATGAACAGTAAACATGGACATTACACTTGGGTCAAGTGGGGAGGAAGAGGGAGAGGGTGCCTCAATCTAACCCTTCACCACTAATATCATGGCTGGCCATACACTGCATTAGGAAAACATGGCAACACACACCAGGCTTGCTGGATCCAACCAGTCCTGCCCACCAAGATCTCCTCCCAGTCCACACAAATGAGTGAATATCCACATTTTTTGTTCACATCCAGAGTAAATCCCCATTTTCCCTCTCCAGATTCAAGCCCTGATGTGCTAAAATGCTCAGATTTGGCCTGTATCATCACATATGTCATTTTGACAGCCAGCTGTGAAGCTGAAGTGTGAATGCTTTATTTGGCCCATGTATTCAAACCCCTAGAGCATTAGACTATCAGATATGGTCACGTAGAAATAGAGATACGTGATTCTTTCACGCTATACATTTATAGCCTTATGATTCCACTCTAACTACCATGGTAACATCATATGGATTCCTGCGTTCTGCAATTTGTAGTTTGGGGACTACAGCTGTTTGGCTGAGAATGGTAAATCCCTTACCAACTGTAAATCACAGGATTACACAGGATACAGCAGTTAAAGTGGAATCTTAGTGCTTAGTGTAATGTAAAAGCATCCTTGTAGAAGGGATCCATCATATAACATTATATACAGCAATGTTGTGTAGTGAATAAATGCATCAGTAGGTTTCACTAACATTTTACAGAAATATACATGTGAAGACACACCCAACTAAAGGTGATGGCAAATATGGGTGTGCAATGCCAATACCCTGGTGAGATCAAACTCTTTTACCTAAAAAGGCTCCAAAGCTGAATGTAAAGTCCAAAAAGGGGAAATTTATTTTGAAGAACAAAAGAAAAGGGTTTCTCCTCTCCAGCTCTAACAGGTTTAAAATAAAAGGTACTTTACAGTTTAGGTTTCAGCAATCTTCAGTGTTGTCATCTCTCTGGGTTTGATCTTGATTTGATCTCCTACTCAATGAAGCTGGTGCAGGGTCTTTCAGCTTCGGGTGCTCTTGACTTCTTTAAGCCTTGGCAGACGGCTAATTGAGCCGTCTCTGAGGCCCGGAAGAGGAGGGGCAGCCGCACGCGCGGCACTCCTTCCTCTTCCTGAGGTCGTCCTCGGAGCTTCCGGCCGTCCGCATGGCCGGCGCTCTGGGGACGACCTCCAGCCGCAGCGATCAGACACGCTGCGGCGGAAAAGGCAGGGAAAGTGCGCCCTACGCTTTTAGGGCACACTTTCCCTGTCTTATGGAAGGAGCGCTGATTTAGCGCTCCTTCCAGGGTCGCAGCAGGAGCGCAGTGGTGCGGCTGCCATGGCCCCACGGTGCTCCGGACCAGGGTGTCCTGGACGCCCTGGTTTGCTGAGGGGGTTTGTTGTTGATATTCAATTTAATTAACTGCTTTTGGTAACTAATTGGGCTGGCTAATGGTAAGTAAATTGGCTAAATGGTGTAAGAAAAGCCCTTTCTATCTGTCTGTGCCTGTTTGCCACCAAACAGATAAAGCCAAGCCTGCCTAAGAAAAACTAAAAATCCCAAGCTGAAGCAGAGCTTGCAAGGAAGGGGCAAACCAAAAACTAGAAAAATGCAGGGGATTCCTACAGCTCCTCCCACAAACTAATACAATGGAACATTCCTATGCTCAAACATATTACTAAACTAAAAATGAAGGAAAATGAAGCGGAGAATTTAAACAGTCCAGGCTGGACATCACAATACAGCATCTCTTTTCAAATATTATAGAAAATGAGGTTGATGTATTCATTTTCAGCACTTTACAACCTGCTGTATCTTGGGCTGATCAGTTTAAAATCCAGGGATTTGTAGTTTGTTGTGGCACCAGAGCTTTCTGTATGAGAAGGCTAAATGTCTCACAAAACTGCAAATCCCAGAATTCCATTGCATAGAGCCAGGACAGTTAAAGTTGTGTCAATTCTACAGTGCAAATGCAGCCTGAGACAGAAAATATGGGTGCCAATTTTAGCTTGATTGGGTGTTGTCTTTTAAAAGCAGTAGAATTTTGAGGCTTTTAATGGAGGAATCTTTTTATTTTTTTTGTAACTTTCCTTATCTAAAGGGGCATTATCACCCTCACTTCCCATAAAATATACTAGTTGTATGTTTCCTTCAGTGATTCCAAAATGTTTCTTCAGTCATAATATGAGTATTAAACTCCTCTGACCACACTTTTGTAGGCTTGTATAATAACTTTTTGGGCAATGCTTCATCTTACTTTTTGACTTCCTTTTTCCCTGTGTGGAGTGCCAAGCATAATAGTTTGACCACAGGTGTCTGTAGGTTGCACAAAATGGCAGAGACAGAAGTGAAGCAATATTGAGGTACACCACTTGCTTAGTGAAGAAATTCTGCCATTGGTGCCTCCAGTAATAATGATTCAGGTCTGTCTCCAGTTTCCAGAATCAGTTATTTTGTATATCATTTCTTTTGTCTTTTAGAAGAACTTCACTCATGAAGCTTCTGAGGCACTTTTGAAATACATTACATGGATTTAATCTATAAACATAATCCACACAACTCTGTGTGGCTTGTTGGCATGGTTAAAAGATTTTTATTCAGACAGGCTTTTAAAAAAGAAGGTCTTTAAAGAATGTGCTGGAAGTGTTTGTGCTGTTTTTAAGCACTTTTATCTTTTTTCAGCTGTATTTTATTCTTTTAACAAATGATCTGTTTTAATATTGTAATAGTTTAATTCCATTTTAATACTAATTCTTTTATGTTTTCAATTGTACTATTATTTTAAATTGTAAGCCACTCAGGGAAAAAGTGGGATATAAATAAATATTACAGTAAGGACAGCAGCAGCAGCAACAATCCTGTACATTCCTGACTTTATTTGATTCTAGAAACTGGGCAAGGATTGGCCCTGATTAATACTTGGATAGTAGATCACATGGAAGACCAGAGATCTCCAGGTAGAAACAGGAACAGACCTGAAACCATGGACAGCCATTTTTTGCCATTTAGAGTTGACAATACTGGGGCAGAAAGAGCAATGATGTGATTCATTATGGGGGGAAGCAGACGACACAAAGCACCATTTTTGGGGCAAGGAAGGGGAGGGGCAGCCACACGGTGGGCGCTCCAACCCCTTCCCAAAGGCATTGTCAGAGTGCTGCCCCCTCTGCATGGCTGGCGCTCCGATGATGCTTTTCCGCCACAGTGTCCGCACACGCTGCAGTGGGAGAGTCACTGAAGGTGAGCTGCCAGCCTTTTGCGGCGCACCTTTGGTGACTTGTAGAAGGAGCTCTATTTTAATGCTCCTTCCTGGGGTTGCGAAGCTGTGCCGCGGGGCCAAGGTGTGGGGATACCTCGGCTCTGATCTGCAGCTTTCCAGGGCAGCCCACGGCCGCCCGTCTGCTTCCCCCCTTTAAAGCAAAGTTTTCTATCTTCCTATCATGTTACAACTTCCTTGGAGGAACTGCAGAACTGGCCTCAGGTCGAATAGGGGCTTTGAGTCTACATCGAGGACAGGTCATGGCAAATGGTGGGTGGGGAGAACTCGTTCATTTGGCCCATGTAGACATGTCAAAAGGCCCACTTGATATGAGAGCAGCAGTGGTATCAGCACTAAAGAGTGTCCATCTTTTCCTGGAGGAATATTGACAAGTACATAATTATATCCCTCTTATAAAATGTTTATTATATTATAAAAGCATACCATCACATTTGTAATTGTTAGCTGCCCTTGAATTTACCTTGACTCATGGCGACCCTGAGAATGAGACATCTCCAAGATCCTCTGTCTTCCACTGCTCCATACATTGTCATGAGGAATACCATGGTCTGGATGATGCCAATTTTAATATTCAGTAGAATTTGAAGACATAGCTGTGTTAGACTAGAAAATCAGTATGCAAAGGGATCTTTTAACACCTTTGAGATTAACTGAAAGAAGTTGGTAGCATGAGCTTTCATAGACTTGAGCCTACTTGCTCAGATGCATGCATTTAACAGAAATAGGCTGGGCAGCTACTGGTTTGGGATACTCAAGCTGAAGTTCCCACATTGAGCAGGGAATTGGATTCAATGGTCTCCTTCCAACTCTGTGATTCAATTATTTCTTTTTTTTTTCTAATTAAATTTTTACTGACTTTTTACAATAAAACATACAAAGTTTGTAGAACACTGACAACAACAACACCAACATCAATTAACTACAAGGGCCAAGGTATGTAACTGATGAGTAGTTATTCTGCAGCAGATTAAAAAAAATAGTTCTCAGCAAGAGCCAGAGAGTATGGCTTGTTAAGGTGTAGAGTGTCTGTATAAAGATCCCTCTGTGATGTAGGAGATTGGATCCCATGGGAGTGATAATTATAGTCAATAAAGATCATCTTATTTTTGAAATGTGTCAGTCCTTTTGTGGCCAATGTAAAACCTTGTTGCAGCAGAGAGTTTCTCCACCAACCACATATCCCAAATTCTAGATCACCAGTTCTCAATGGGGAGGTCACCTGACTTCTGACATTTGGCTACTTCTAATCTGGCAGCAGTAATTAAAAAAAACCAGTTTACTATGTTTCAAGTTAGAATTACTTTTAACAAAAATAGAAAGCAAAAGCAAAATTGGACAGAAATTTACAGTTTGATCAGTGATACATGAAATTTGATAGAGAGAACTGCATCCCAGAATTTCTCACTTTAGGACATGCAATCCACATATGCATCTAGAGAGCCTCTAGATTTACAACCCCTTCAGCAATCTGGAGAGAGCGTTTTAACAATTTTAGACAGTGTTACAGGTGTGAGATACCACCTATGGATGGTTTTCAAAGTATTCTCCCTCACAGATGCTGAATGGGATTTTTTTGGGGGTGAAGACCAAATATGAGCCCATGCAGTGTCTGAAATTGTGGTTTTCAATTCTTCTTGCCAAAATGAGTGCATATATTGGCCTTTCCCCATTTGTGTGTTCCAGGAGATGTTTCTAGATAGATGCTGCTGTCCCTTTAGTATGAGAAGAAGAATTCAAACAAACGTTTTCAAAAGAGGAGAGGGGACGTGGAGATTCTCCTGCTGAGGCTAGGTGTGATGCAAAGGAAGCAATTTGGTGTACTTGAAGCTAGGTAATGTTACTTTGTTGTAGGTGTTGGTAGGCTTTGGTAATCCGTCAAAGAACACATCTAAAGTGTAGTAAAGTCCGTGTCTTCTCAATAACCTTATTAGTGGGAATGAATCATCTATGGGCCTAAGCAGACGGCTTAATAGGCCATCCTCGGTGCAGGGAAGGGGAGGGGCAGCCGCACGCTCGGTGCCCCCTCCCCCTCCTGAGGTCGTCCTCGGAGCAGCCGGCCCTCCGCACAGCCGGCGCTCTGAGGAGGACCTCCTGCCACAGTGTCCAGACACGCTGCTGTGGAAAAGTTGCCGAAAGTGCACCGCAACTTTTTTGGCAACATATGAAAGGAGCACTATTTTAGCGCTCCTTTCCAGGGGCGCCGCTGGTGTGCCGCTGGCTCAAGGCATGGGGATGCCTCGGTCCTGCAGCGTACCTTCCCAGGGCGGCCC
>CM034701.1:387593060-387605812 GCA_020142125.1 Phrynosoma platyrhinos
TGACTTAATGTCTGGGAGCTGTCTTTATGTCTGAAAGAGGACTGGTGGACATGCTGATACTGACATAAAAAACCCCATCTTTCCTCATTTTAACATTGCTTTTCCCCAACCTGGAATTTTCCTAATGGACTACAAAGCCCATACTAAAATTATTACACATCAAGAAACTGTAACTAGGAAAGACTGCTCTGAAATTGAAAATCTAATATTATCACTAGTTCAAATGGATTTTGTCACTAACACGTATCTTTATCCTTTTCTCTGCCTCATCTAACACTCATCAACATCAATATCCAAAGGAATCTTGTAACACCTTTGATACAAACTGTAAGAAAAAAAATGATGTCATTGATTGTTGTTGTTGTCTGCCTTCAAGTTGTTTTTGACCTTGACAACCCTAAGGCAACCCTAAGATGGGGATTTCTTGGCAAGATTCATTCAGTGGGGGTTTCCCCTTTGCTTTCCTCTGATGCTGAGAGTGTGTGACTTGCCCAAGGTCACTCATTGGGTTTCCATGGCTGAGTGGAGATCTGTACCCTAGTCTATTGTAGTCCTAGTCCAATAGTCAAACCATTGTACCATTGTGTCTTGCTTTAATGAATCTGATAATCCTTTATTTTCCATTCTTTGTAATATTTAAATCAGTGCATGACTTCTTAAGGATGCAGAATATATGTCCTTCCAGATGCTCTTGGAATGAAACTCCCATCAGCCGTAGCCAGCAGAGACAATGGTGAGGGATGCTCAACACCATAGTCCAGTAACCTCTGGAGGACCACATGATCTCCATCTTTGACACACATTTGTCTGTGTGGCATGCATTGTGTGCACATGCTAGTTATTTATATAATTCAGTTGAAATACAGGCTCTTAAAGTGTTTTTCCCTTTCTACAGATCATGATTGGGTACTCACAGTAGATGTCTGGGATGCTTCCATGGCATGTTGATCCCAATATTTTTGCTTAATCTGAATGCCCTCTTCCAAACTTGCTGCACTTTCAAATTTTTAACATATCTGATTTATATCCACTGAGTTACTTTTGTCTGTACTTATTAAAGAAAACCCCATGCATTTGAAAAATATATTCTTAAAGCATGTCTCTTCTGTTTTGGGGAAATAATTGGTGGCAAGTTGAGAGGGAAGCTTTCTGGATATTCTGCCAAACACATCTGGGCCACAATATTGTTGACATCTTATACACTTGTAAGCTCCTCTATGAAAGTGATTGACATTTCTGTCTTATATGGAATAGCTGTGTTCTGTTTGATGTTTCCAATCATGTACAATAGCACCACACAAGGAGTTCTTTCTGTGGTGCCATCATACATGGTTGTGGACTGATGTGCCTGTACATTAAACACAGTTGTGCATGGATGCATCTTTTACACTGCACTGCACATGTGGGTTGCATATGCTGATACATGTACATATTGGGTTGAATAGCATTGCACCATTTGTGGATGAAGTATATCTACCTTGACAACAGCACATGTAAAAGGGAACTAGGATTCACAGTAGACCACAAGCAAACATAAATCAATAGTGTGATGCAGCAGCTAAAAAACCAGTATGATCCTAGGCTGCATCAATAGAAGTACAGTGGTACCTCTACTTACGAATGCTTCATCTTATGAAAAATTCAACTTACGAAATTTTTTATTCTTTGGATTAGTCCTGCAACTCATTTTTATGTTTTTTTGTTCTTTAAGGGTAATGTAACATGTTTGTATTAGAGGTACTTAACGAAATAACCCTGTGTATTATACATTTATATTGAGTTGTAGCTTGAATTTGGGGGCCTGGAATGGATTAGGCATTTTCAATGTTAAATTTGCTTCTACTTACGAAATTTTCTACTTAAGAAATGGGCTGTGGAACAGATTAATTTAGTAAGTAGAGGTACCACTGTATAGTGTCTAGATGTGGGAAATAACAGTGCCACTCTATTCTGCTTTGCTCAGACCTCACTGGACTACTGTGTCCAGTTCTGGTCATCACAGTTCAAAAAGGATGTTGACAAGGTGTCCCCATCCTATATCTGTGCATTTCATTTTTTCTGCTTAAGTAGAGTACCTTCCATTTCTCCCTGTTGAAATTCATTTTATAGTTTTGGACCAGCTTTCTAATCTGCTTAAGGCATTTTGAATTTTGATCCTGTCCTCTGGGGCATTAGTCACTTTTCTTCATTTGGTGTCACCTGCAAATTTGATGAACATGCCTTACCATGGGGGGCCTTGTCAAAAGCCTTGCTGAAATCAAGCTGGAGTGTGTCTGGAGGAAAGCAACCAAACTGGTTAAAGGTCCATATATTTTTTATTGCATATCACATTTGCTGCTCCACTTGGAGAAATGCACCCCGTGCTCTGGGTGTGGAATTTGCCTGCTGCACAAAGTTGAGTGACAGCAAGTCGGTCACTAAAAATATACAAGTCGCATGTTGAATTGAGTCAGTGCATCATTTATTGCTGAGTTGAGTCTATTGGGGGAAGCAGACGGGCGGCATGGGGCCACCCCGGGAAGCTGCGGATCGGGGCCGAGGTATTCGCATGCCTCAGCCCCGCAGCGCAGCTTCCCAGCTCCAGGAAGGAGCACTAAAATAGTGCTCCTTCCACAAGATGCCGAAGGTGCACCACAAAAGGCTGCCGGCGCACCTTCGGCACCTCTTCCGCCGCAGCATGTGTGGACGCTGCAGCGGATAGACATCCTCGGAGTGCCGGCCGTGCCGAGGGTCCAGTGCTCCAACAATGTCTTCAGGAAGGGGTTGGGATGCCCAGCGTGTGGCTGCCCCTCCCCTTCCTTGCTCTGAAGATGGCGCTTTGCACCATCTGCTTCCCCCCTCAGTTGGGTCACTTAAGTGACTTCAGGCTGATGCAGGGAGTGGCAGATTGGGGCTGTGGCAACCCCATGCCATGGCCTGATCCTTCCTTTTACCGCCCCTAAAAGAACTGGTGGCTCTTCTGCTCCATTTTTGTGCAGTGTGTCTGCATGCTGAGCTGGAAAGGTGTCCTGATGCTGCACGCCATACAGCTGCACAGCATCAGGATGGTGTCGGGGTGGGGTTGGGGTGACTTGTATGCAGCTGCCCCTCCCCAGCTCTACCCTTAGGCTGACCCTTTACAGGCTGGCCCTGTACAGAAACTCTTCTGTACAGATGGGCAAAAAGAGGTGCTTTCAGGCTGACTTGGAGGCATGGTGTTTAGATGATGCATGCCTAAAAGCCAGCAGGAAAGCACCCTCTAGACGCCATATGCTTTCCTCCACTTCTTCCAGAAAGATGCACACATTCAGATGTCCGTATGTATGCAGCGACACCGGTGTATCAGAAAAGGGGCACCGGAGATTTAAAATGGCTGTATAAATGCACCACCGCATGTGCGATGGAAATTGAGTTGGCAATCCAGAGCATGCACCCTACGATGCAGGCTTTAATTTACATGACCACCAGCTACATGTATCAAGTTTGTCCAAATAAACCTCCCTTGCATGTACCTCTCCCCTCCACCCTGATCTGTGTGGGACATGTTTTGTGGAGGATGACAGAATAGATGTCTTTTCAGTTGACAAAATTGTTCCTCCACCTCAAGGGTGGCACAATCCAAGGTCAGCGAATCCTTGCTTGATCTGTAGGTGTATGACAGGTCTTGCACGGGTGCGCAGGGATGCTGATCAGTCACCAGGGATGCTGATCAGTCACCAGACAAAATGACAGACTGTATGCCATCCTATGACATGTTCTGTACAGGTGCACAGGGACGCCGAACTTCAGTCACCTTTGTACACAGAGAGTGACAGACTGTATACCAGCCTATGACGTGTTCTGTGTAGGTGCAAAGGTTTGCTGGGATGCATCCCTGCACACGTGTGCATGTGTCTGAAAGGACAAACAAATAAACAAACAAAAAAACACACAAAAAACCCCCTAAAGCAGCCACTGTGCAGTTGCTCCATCTCCCTTCGTGGCATCCTTGGGGTTTTCAGGGCTTTGATATGGCCTCGGAAAAGCTGCATTGACTGCCCCCCAGTGCAGTTGCTCCATCCCCATTTGGGGCATCCTTGGGGCAGGCGATGTGGTTGCTGCAGCTTAGGGAAAAAGCAGCTTCATGTCACCTTTTCCTGCCCATCTGTACAGCCCCTAAGTCAGAGTCAATTAACTTGACTCTACATCACTGGTCTTGGGGGTGATGGTGGCTCAACCCAATAAGCCCAGTTGTGGTGGGGGTTCATGTCCTTGTAACCCTGATCACCTCTCTGGATGCTACTTTTCTTCCTCAACTGTAGGTCATTGTTAAATGGCAGAATGTGCCTAGTTCATAGCTAATAAAAAGAATTTTCCTCCTCATGTAGGGAATGAACAGAAACAAAATGCTTGGTTACACTGTGCATTTCAGAATGGCATAAATCTATGAGGACATCTTATTCCCTAGTTGTTATTGTGATTTACTGGTAGTTGTTTTCTAGTTGGACATTTATATGTATTCAGTGAAGCAGATAATTCATAACCAAGTAGTGAAATATGTTGTTTGCATATAAAAGTCCCATGGTTTTGGTCTCTTTTGCTTAAAATGAGTTTCAGTTTTCAGGTTCAGTCCTGAGAACAGAAATCCACTTTAACTAAAATGTGCTAAAACCACAGCCAAGAGTTCCTCTGCTCAAGTGTGGGAAGACCTGCCTCTTTTTGCACTGGGCTTAGAATCATAGAATCATAGAAACATAGAATCGTAGAGTTGGAAGAGACCACAAGGGCCATCAGTCCAACCCCCTGCCAAGAAGGAATTCAAAATCAAAGCATCTCTAACAGATGGCCATCCAGCCTCTGTTTAAAGATCTCCAAAGATCTCCAAAGAAGGAGATTCCATCACACTCTGAGGGAGTGTGTTTCATTGTCAAACAGCTCTCACTATCAGAAAGTGCCTCTTAATGTTGAGGTGGAATTTCTTTTCCTGTAGCTTGCATCCCTTGTTCCGAGTCCTATTCTCTAGAGCAGTAGAAAATAAGCTAGTGCCCTTCTCAATATGACATCCCTTCAAATATTTAAAGAGAGCTATCATATCCTCTTTTAACTGTCTCTTCTCCAGGTTAAACATACCCAGTTCCCTAAGTCGTTCCTCATAGGGCATGGTTTTCAGACCCTTCACCATTTTAATTGCTCTCCACTGGACACGCTCCAGTTTTTCAACATCCTTTTTGAATTGTGGTGCCCAGAACTGGAAACAGTATTCCAGGTGAGGCCTGACCAAAGCAAAATACAGTGGCATTATTACTTCCTTTGATCTAGGTTATTTTTAATTTTCATCCTGTCTTCTGGGGTATTAGCCATTCCTTCTAATTTGGTGTCATCTGCAAATTTGAGAAGCATGTCCCCTATTCTTTCATCCAAGTCATTGATAAAGATGTTGAATAGCACTGAGCCTAAGACAGAACCTTGTGGCACCCCACTGGTCGCTTCTCTCCAGGATGAATAAGAGCCATTGCTGAACACCCTTTGAGTTTGGTCAGTCAACTAGTTATTAATCCACCTAACAGTTATGTTGCTTAGCCCACATTTTACTATCTTGTTTGCAAGATAGTGGGGGACCTTGTCAAAAACCTTACTAAAACCAAGATTTGCCATATCTACCACATTCCCTTCATCTGCCAAGCTAGTAATTATAAAAAAAGAGATCAGGTTAGTCTGACATAATTTATTTTTGAGAAACTCATGTTGACTTTTAGTGATTATGGCATTTCCTTCTAAATATTCACAGACTGTCTGTTTAATGAACTGTTCTAGAATCTTTCCTGGTACTGATGTCAGACTAACTGGGTGATAGTTGTTGGGATCCTCTTTTTTCTCCTTTTTGAAGATGGGGACAATGTTTGCCCTCCTCCAGTTTGCTGGGACTTCTCCTTTCTCCAGGAGTTTTCAAAGATTATTGCCAGTGGCTCTGAGATTACATTTGCCAGTTCTTTTAATATCCTTGGATGTAGTTCATCTGGTCCTGGAGACTTACATTCATTTAGGTTAATCAGGTATTCCTGTACCTCCTCTTTACTTATTCTGTGCTGCATTTCTCCTATTGTGTCCTCTGCTCCATTTTTCTCAGGTTGAACATGCTTTTCCTTTTCTGAGAAGACTGAGGCAAAGAAGGTGTTGCCTTTTCTCTGTCCCCTGTCTCCATCTTCTCTGCACAGTGGCCCTACGATTTCCTTCTTCTTTCTTTTGCAGCTCTCTGGACGTTTTCACACAGGCGGCTCTAAAGCCGCCTGGAAGCCCCCTGGAAGCCATCAGGAGTCATTCCGGCGGCGAAAACAGCAGCCGCCGGAATGACTCCTGATTGCCTCCGGCAGAAGCGCCTGTAATTCCTTTTTAAAAAAGGAATTAAAAAGATGGGGCTAAAGCCGGCTAGCGGCAGGGATGGCGCAGGAATTGCGCAAGATGGGGTGGGGCTTGCTGCGACGTTGTGTGAACATGCGCAGCAAGACCCCGGAGTGAGGCAGGGATGGTGCAGGGATGGCGAAGGATGAGGAGGGGCTTGCTGCGACGTCGTGTGAACTTTTCCTGCACAGAGCCGGAGTGGGGCCGGATGGAGGTAGGATTGCCTCCGTCTAAAGCCCCGTGTGAAAACGTCCTCTGACAGAGAAGGCTCAATGTCCCATAAAAACTACAATTTCCATGATTCCCTATCACTGAGCCAGGACTGTTAAAGTGGACTCAAGTTGCATTATTTCTTGCAGTCTGTAAAGGCCCTTAGTGTGTGGTCATCTGTCCTAGAAAGGCATCATCCAATTCCTCAGTCTGACTTGGGGGGTCTGTAGTAGACTCCCACTGTAACATCCCTGTTGTTTTCTTCCCCTTTAATTTTTATCCAGATGCTCTCCACCTGATTTCCAGGATTTAAATCCTGGATCTCTTCACAGGTGTATACATCCTTGACAAATAATACTGTTCCTCCTCCTTTCCTGTTTGGCCTATTTCTCTTTAAAAAGTTATACCCCTCTATTCCTTTATTGACCAATAGCCTGAAAATACAGAACGTGGATGTATATACATGAGGTCGACTTATAGGCAAGTATATATAGATATATGAATTCCAAAAAGCAATTGATTTTGCAATTTTATATAAGGAACACCATTTTACTATGCCATTATATTTAAAGGGACTTGAGCATCCACAGATTTTGGTATCCACAGGGGGCTCTGAAATCAAACCTCAGCAGATAGCAGCCGACCCCATGTATGTTGAAGGCAGGTTTGGGCCCAAAATTATGGATTTTGATATGATCGGTGGATAAGTCAAGGGTAAAACTTAAGGGCATGTAACAAAGGATGTAACAGATGATACAAAGGAAAATGATGCCAAAGAACTTAGAAAATTATGTCAGACATAACTGTTTGTGATCATGCTAAAGGATGGGTGGATGAGAGAATAGAGTGGATCTATGCTTCTTCTTGGGGCTCCCAGGATGGATTAAGCTCTCGCTTGTTACTACTCTTTTCACAGAAATGGGATAGCTCTCTCTCTCTCTCTCTCTCTCTCTCTCTCTCTCTCTCTCTCTCTCTCTCTATATATATATATATATGAGAATTAAGTACAGTACATTGACCCATGGATAATTTGACTCAGGTTTTTAGGGTCAATGTTGACTAACTGCCTCGGCAGATGGCTTATTGAGCCGTCTTGGAGGCAGGGAAGAGGAGGGGTGGTGCCCCTTCCTCCTCTCGAGGTTGCCCTTGGAGCTGCCAGCCCTCCACATGGCCGGCGCTCTGAGGGCAACCTCCTGCCGCAGAAAAGTCAGGGAAAGTGCACCCTACGCGTTTAGGCACACTTTCCCTGACTTCTGAAAGGAGCGCCAATTTAGTGCTCCTTTCATGGACACCGACGGTGCGTTGCGGTGCGGATGCCGCGGTCCTGCGGCGCACCGTCCAGTGGCGTCCTGGAAGCTCTCGTGTGCTTCCCCCCCTAAATTTCTAGACTTATACATGAATATATACAGCAGGGGTAGGCAACCTTTCCCCTTTAAGGGCCAAGGGACTTCAGCTCCCAGAATCCCAGGAGCTATTGGCCAACTTGGGACTATTGGCCAACATGGCTGAGGCTTTTGGGAGCTGAAGTCCCTCGGCCCTTAAAGGGGAAAGGTTGCCTACCCCTGATATACAGTATACAATTTTCAAGCCATGGATGGTTGAATCCATGGATACAGAAGGCTAACTATATAGTTTTATAATATTCGACTTTAGATATTTTTCTAGGAAGAAGAAAGCATATAAATGAAATAAACAAATATGATGAATGGACAGTTAACAATCCAGTTAGAGTAGTTTCTTCCTAGGAGTTGTCAATGATCTGTTCTTTGTGCTTGAACCATATAAGGAGTGGCATAAAATGGTCTCAGTGTACCTAGATTTTGACTGTCATGGCTTTTCAAGACAGCATTTCATATTCTTTCTGGTTTCCTCTCGGGCTTGCAGTCCTCCAGTGACCTATAAATTAGGAAGGCCCTCCATCTCCATTTCTATCAGAATTTCATGAACATCTAAGTAGCCATGAAGCACTTTTATCTGCTCTATGGTTTCTTCTTTTTCTTCTTCTTTCTGAAGGCCACAGGTAAGCTTCTGAGCCATATTCAATAATATGTAGTGAAAGAATCAAAAATAATGTTTTAGGTGACAAATTATCTCTTCTGCTACACCTTATAAATCTTCCTTGGTAAGGAAAGTAATGATTAGAAATGATTTTCATTGAGGGGAAAACCCATTATTTTTGCATGTTCTAATATTGCTTCATCACTTTGAATTTCAACTACCGTGTATCTTTTCAAGCAAACACAGTTTCAAGTGAAATATAAAATTAATGCTAAAGCCTATGTTTATGATCTTTAGCTGATGTTTCTTTAATCAAATTGAGCTATGTAAAAGTATAATTGTGGGGGGAAGCAGACTGGCGGCTCTGTGCCGCCGTGGGAAGGTGTGCCGCAGGACCGAGGCATCCCCACGCCTCGATCCTGCGGTGCTCCTTCCCCGTCCCTGAAAGGAGTGCTAAAATAGCTCTCCTTTCACAAGTCAGTGAAAGTGCACCGCAAAAGCATGCGGTGCACTTTCACTGACTTTCCTGCGGTGGGAGGTTGCCCCCGGAGCGCTGGCTGTGTGGAGGGCCGGCGGCTCCAAGGGCAACCTAAGGAGGAGGAAGGGCGCCGAGCGTGCGGCTGCCCCTCCTCTTCCCTGCCTCCAGGACGGCTTAATAAGCCATCTGCCAAGGCCCTGTGTTGTGTGAATGCACCCCTGGTCATGGAGATGGCATCCTATATGGTGTTGAGCCCTGTATCTCACTGAAGGACCAATTTCTTAGTCCTTTGGACTCAGCAACATCTGCTCCCTTGCCCTATAGCACCCAACATTTCCCAGATGAAAACCATGACACATGTGGCCATGTGATGTCAGAGGGTGGTCAAGATGGTAGAGTTATTAATAAAGAAGAACACATAATCTGTGAGAGGCTGCAGTAGTTTGCTTTTGCTTGAGCTACCCAGGAAGGGCAAAATTCTGCCCCTGGTGAGTTATATGAGTGCAAACTGATTTTAACTTTGAACTCAGTTTGCAGCAATTGAAGTTAAGCTTCAAAGGGGGAAAGTGGGAGGAGGAGAGAGACTGGGACAGTCTAAAGGCAGTTGAAAAAGTGAAATGACAGTGGATCAATTGAGATTGCCCTGGCAAAATCAGGACAGTTGCAGGGCATATCAAACTTGAAGCCTTTTCATCATGCAAGTCTTCATTATTGCAGAATGTTTCTAGTTGGAAATCTAGAATACTATATAAGATCTTTTAAACATGACTGATAATTAGCACAAGATAGTCAAAGTATTGTCTTCCAATTGGTAGTTGTTCTTATTTGCAATTGAGTTGACTTTGAATTCTTGCAACCCTATATCTTCAAGGGCCATGGCTGTCACGTGGCTTGTTTCAGTTTTTGCAAACTCAGGGCTATGGCTTCCTTGAGAGAATCAATCCATTTGTAATATGGTCTTCCCCTTTTCCTAACGGCTTCTATTTTACCAAGCATTACAGGCTGAGTATCCCTTATCTGAAATGTTTTGAACCACAAGAGGTTTGGATTTTGGATTTTTTGTTTTTTATTTTGGAATACCTGTATTTGCATATATGTACACAATGAGATAATGGGATTCAAGCCTAAAGACAAAATTCAGTTATGTTTTATATACACATTATGCACATTGCCTGGTAATTTTATGCAATATTTTAAATAATGTGCATGAAACAAAATGTGTGTAAATTGAACCATCAGAAAGCAAAGGTGTCACTATCTCAGCCAGCCATGACAAAATTTTGATTTTGGAATATTTTAGATTTCAGAATTCTGGGTGAGGAAAACTCAGCCTTCCATTGTCTTTTCCAATAAATCCTGCCATGATATGTCCAAAGTACAAGAACCTCAGTTTGGTAATCTTCACTTGGTTTTTAAAAGTAATTGGTTTTTTACCACTTGGTTATAAATGTAACTAAAGAAAAGTCAATGTTTGGGGTGGTGGAGGAGTGGGGTTCATTAAAGTTACTATACAGTCTGCCCTCCATATTTGTGGGTTTGACTTTTTCAGATTTGATTATTTGCGAATTTGGTTAACATGTCATTTCTAGATCCTCCAGCATGCCTCTACCAGAAATTGACCATAAAGTCATGCTGGAGGCCTTCAAGATTCTTAAAGAAAACACTTCTCTAGGCATTTGTAGGTCCTCCAGTGCAATTTATGGTCAGCGTCTGGCAGATGTAGATCATAAACATGTGCTAGAGGACCTAGATATTCCTAGAGAGGTGTTCTCTTAGGTTAAAAAAATAGTCTTTTTAATTTGCTTCCTCCCCCCCCCCCCCAGTTTCCTGCGGGGTCCTGTGTCCCTAACCCCAGTGGATGTGGAGGGCCCACTGTATATTTCAACAGTATTTCTTTTTTAAACAGCATATGCCCCACCACAGAATATGGAAGAATGTGAGCAACTTGGGGCAAGATGTATGTTGATGAGATGCCGTGATCGTTGGACAAGAATTGGAAAGTGTATGAAGAGCAGTGTGTGCTGCAAACTTGAGTAAGACCCCAGACAATCTGTCTGCTTTGGAAAGCCATTTTTCACAATTCTGTTGTCTCTGTGTGAATGAAGTAGGAGTACACATACCTAGAAATAGCTATCCGGTGTGACTTTTATGTAGTGGTGTGAGAATCTTCCTGTTTTGGGTCCATGGCACATTCTCATGACAGCCAGTGTTATATAATAGTTAGCAATAGCAATAGCAAGTACATTTCTATACCACTTATCAGTGCACTTAAGCATTCCCTAAGCGGTTTACGATGTCTAAGCTAATTGCCCCCAACAAGATAGGTACTCATTGTAACAGCCTCAGAAGGATGCATACCTGAGTCGAGCCTAAGCCTCTGGTTGGTATTGAACTCACAACCTTATGGTTTGTGAGTGAGTGGCTGCAGTACAGGCATTTAACCATGGCACAACCAGAACTCTTAAGTTTGTGTTGTTGGGTTAGCATTTTGGGAGACCTGGGTTCAAATCTCTTATCAGTCACAGAAACCTACTGGGTAAACCTTGGCAAGTCATTGGGGATGTGTCCATTCTGCCAAATTAAAGCAATTTGATACCACTAAAAATATACAAGTCTCAAGTCTCAGTGTGTCATTTTTGCCAAGTGAAGTCATTGAAGTGACTTAAGTCTGACTTACATCTGAGTCAATTGACTCAAGTTTATATCACTGTGACCTGGGGACACAAGACAAGCCTGTGCTATCCTGCCCTATCTGCTCAGCCCCACTGTTATAGTGTTATGATTCCATTTTTAACTACCTTGCAGTCTAGAGCTTTCTGGCTGACAATTCTAGATGCCTCTTTGTAAACTGCAAACTCCAGGATATCATAGCATGCAGCCATGGTGATTCTAATAGAATTATAGTGTTATAATTTTGTTGTGTGAAAGGGCCTATTTATATTCACACACATATATTGTTATTTTTTATTTAAAAGCTTCCTGAAACATGTTGTATTGCCCTGCTTTTTTTCTTTTGGATGTTTTAGGAACATCTCTATCCTTACCATATTCTTTTTGTCTCTGGTATCAAATTTTGAGTGAAAAAAGTAATGCCAGGAATCTACTTTTTAAAATGAGGTATTCCTCTGTTGCTAATCATAGCAACAATATAAATCACATAAAGGAAATCCTTTTAAAAATTATGCAGTGTATATAGCATATGTAATGCATCAAATATAGAAACAAAGGAAACACAGAAAAGTCTGCTTGTATAAATTCTATGTTGCTGGAACTGCTGCCACACTGCAGAATTAATGCAGTTTGACCCCACTTTAACTGTCAAGGCTCCATCTTATGGAACCCTGGAATTTGTAGTTTGTTGTGGCACCAGAACTCTCTGACAGAGAAAGTTAAATATCTCACAAAACTGCAGAACTCAGAATTCCATAGCATTGAGTCATGGCAGTTAAAGTGGGGTCAAGGTGTATTAATTATGCAGTGTAGGTGCAGCCTATGTTGTCTCTATTTCTATGTTCTGCACAGGCCAGGTTTCTTTAAAAACTGGATCAAATAAAAATCACCCATACCTGGACCCATCTCTAACTTTCTGCAGAAACACTGAAGAATTCTCCAAGTTGTAGTTAACAAAAGTAACATTTCCAAGTACTGGATATCACATAGCTGCTGCTTGGTAAGGTGAGGAAGACAACTTGCCCTCTTGACCCTTGCC
>CM034701.1:387605912-387619494 GCA_020142125.1 Phrynosoma platyrhinos
CTGGAAGTAAGGGATCTCAAGACTGTTGTGCACGCGCTGGTAACCTTACACCTAGATTTCTGTAATGCACTTTACATGGGGTTACCCTTGTGCTTGGTTTGGAAACTACAGTTGGTTCAAAACATGGCAGCCAGGCTTTTGTTGGGAACTTCTAGGAGGGATCACATCACTCCGGTTTTGAGGTCCCTCCACTGGCTGCCTAATGGTTTCTGGGCCCAGTACAAGGTGTTGGTTATCACCTTTAAAGCCCTAAATGGGTTGGGTCCAAGCTATCTCAGAGACTGCCTCTTCCCATACAATCCTCCCTGCGCCCTCCGGTCCTCTGGGAGGAACCTACTACAGCCTCAAAAATCTAGGCTTGCGGCGACCTCCCAGAGGGCTTTTTCTGTTGTTGCCCCCAGGCTCTGGAACGGCCTGCTGGACGAAATCCATCAATTAACATCTTTGGACAGCTTTAAAAAGGCTGTCAAGACGGATCTCTTCTGGCAGGCCTTTCCAGATTAAATTACCCGGCCTCGGGACCTTGGGACCTCCCTCTTTTTAGGAATGTTTCATAGTCCCCTTTTAGAACTTGAAGTTGCAGGGGTTTGTATTTTTATTTTTATTATATATTTCTATTTGTATTTTTATTTTTAATTTGTTAGTGTTTTCATTGTAATTGTTTTAATTGAGTCTGATTTAATAACTTTTTAAGGGGGGGGAGGAGGGAGTTATACTGTTTTAAGCTTTATGTATTTTATTGTTATACACCACCCGGATTGGCTAGCCACAGGGCGGTATATAAATAAAAATTATTATTATTATTATTATTATTATTATTATTATTATTACATAGCCCAATCATTTCTTCTCATGTTGTTTTACTTGCCAAGTGGACCATTTGTTAATATGGTAATATATTTCACTGATTTTTTTTAAAAAATGAATAATCTGAGAATATGTTTTGCTTTCTTTCATGCAGGTAATGAAATAGCCCAACAATATGAATCTCCTACATGACCATAAAAAGATCACCACTAGAGATCTCTTGAACACTTCAGTGAATCCTATAAATTCCTTGTATACTGTTTCAGTTCTTGAATGGATATTTCGTATATTTTGATCTTTAACCCTACCTTTTTGATTCTTTATAGCTAAGTGTAACTTATCTCCCCAAGTCACATTTCTCTCTTTGGGGGAAATGTTATAGACATTTTGATTTAGCTAACAACACTCTTAACTGAAGCCAGTATGGTAGTGGCTTGAGTGTTGGACTAGGACTCTGAGAGTTGTTTGTTGTGTGCCTTCAAGTCATTTCCAAGTTATGCTGACCCTAAGGCAAAGCTGTGATGGTGTTTTCTTGGCAAGTTTCTTCAGAAGAAGGTTTGCACTTGCCATCCTCTGAGTCAGAGAGTGTCGCTCACATAAGGTCACCTTGTGGGTTCACATGGATGAGCTGGAATTCAAGGCCTAGTCTCCAGAGTCCTAGTCCAATGCTCAAACCACTACATGCTGGGTCTCTGGGAGACCAGGGTTCAAATCCCAGCTCAGTTATGGAAATCCATTGGTGACCTTGGGCAAATTACATTCTCTCTGACTTTGAGAAAGCCAATGGCAAACCTCCTCTGAATTAATTGTTCATTATTCTAATGATAATCCAATACAAAAATATTTCCCCTCCCATGTGACATAGAAGTAAGAATGCATGATAGTCTCTATAGTTCCAAGGCTGCTGATTCCTTGTCTTTCATTGGGGAGAGGCCAATTATTGCAATGGGGCTTGCCACATGGAGGTTGCTCATGTGGCATGCCTTCCTTCCTTCACTTAGCTTGCCAATTTTGAATGGTTGTATTTTTCTCAA
The DNA here is from genome assembly GCA_020142125.1 of Phrynosoma platyrhinos. Taxonomy (NCBI): domain Eukaryota; kingdom Metazoa; phylum Chordata; class Lepidosauria; order Squamata; family Phrynosomatidae; genus Phrynosoma; species Phrynosoma platyrhinos. Next base: position 387,607,754 of record CM034701.1, read on the forward strand.
ACACTTTTTCTTGCTGCATATGTCCCAAAATATACTGAAAAGATGTAGTACCCTCTATTGTTGTTGTGAACAACTGTTCTTGAGTTGACTTCGATCCAGGTGAGGCTGTGAATGAGACATCTCCAAGACCTTCTATCCTTTACCACACTACTCAGGTCCCAGTCTTGCTCTTATCCTACTCCTACTTTTCTAGCATTATTTTTTTTAGTGAGTCATGCCTTCTCATGATGTGGCCAGAGTATGACAGCCTCAATTTAGTCATCCTGGCTTCAATGGAGAGTTAGGGCTTCATCTGTTCAAGGACTCATTTGTTTGTCTTTTTGGCCATCCATGGTATCCTCAGCATCTTCATCCAGCATCATATCTTGAATGAATTAATTTTCTTTTTATCGGCTTCCTTCACTGTCCAGCTCTCACATCTGTACACAATGGTTTGGATGACCCTAACTTTAGTACTCAGTATTATGTCTTTGCACTTTAGGATCTTATCTAGTTCTTTCACAGCTCCCCTTCTCAAACCTTGTCTTCTTCTGATATCTTGTCTGTACTCTTTGTTTTGATCAGTGTTGAGCCATAGTATGAACTCTTTGACTGTTTGTAGTTTGTTGCCATCTAGGATGAATTCATGTACTTCTTCCATAGTCATTATTTTTGTTTTCTTAATATTCACCATTAAGCTTACCTAAAAGTTTTCTTTGACTTTCTTTAGTAATTGTTTCTGGTCTTTATTGGTTTCTTCCAGTAGTATGGTGTTCTCTGTATATCTTAGGTAGATAATGTTCCTTCACTCCTCCTGCCTCTGGGTCTAAGGCCTAAGCAGACGGGCGGGCGTGGGTCGCCCTGGGAAGGTGCGCCGTGGCACCGTGGCATCCCCATGCCTTGATCCTGTGGTGCACCTTCATCGCCCCTGAAAGGAGCGCTAAATCAGCGCTCCTTTCACATGTCGCTGAAAGTGCGCTGCAAAAGGCTGCGGTGCACTTTCAGCGACTCTTCTGCCACAACGTGTCCAGACGCTGCGGTGGGAGGTCCTCCTCGGAGCGCCGGCCATGCGGAGGGCCGGCTGCTCCAAGGACGACCTCGGGAGGGGGATGGGGTGCCAAGTGTGCAGCTGCCCCTCCCCTTCCCTGCACCGAAAATGGCCCAATAAGATGTCTGCTTAAGCCCTAAGGCTGCCCTGTATATGATATTTTCTGCATACAGGTTGAATATATAGGGAGACAGTGTGCAGTCTTGCCTGATCCCTTTGCACTCCATACTCAACTTTAAACAATGTACATGATCATAGCTTATCCCCAGTTTTGTTCTGGCTCTCAATATGACACTATTAAAGAAGTACAGTCAGCTAATGGTATCCATGGGGGATCAATTTGGGACTATACTCACTTCTCAATGGCAGTTATCAAGTGGAAGGGGCTATGATCAGATAGATAGTATCTGGCATTTTTTCTTCTGCATTTTTTAGAACTATGTATTTAAGTTTTTTGCTTCCCGCCTACTTATTGGGGTCACTTCCTCTTACGTTAGTCTCTTTTTCCCCTTTGTCTGAGAAGGAGCAGCCTTGTGAGGTCCCTCTTCTTCCAAATATTCTTACATCCATTTTCCTGCAATGTTTTAATAGACATTGGCAGACATTGCAAGAAACATTATTCTCCAAAGCTCTGCTGCATTGAGCAGGTGAGGCAACACATATGTAGTTTTTTTTATGTATTAAAGGTTTTAAAAAGAAGCCAGAAGACAAAACTTTGCTATGATGGATCAAAAAGGGTCCAAAGGCTTACAGCTGGTAACATGAGCAATCCAACAGACATATGAAGAAAAGGTTCCCAGGGTCAAACTATTTCCAGCTGAACAGCTTTCCAGACATTCTGGATGCAAATTTCATTCACATTCCCAATAAAACTTTTGTTGGAGATTGAGTTCTCTCTGTGTCTTTTTATCACACAACCTGTCTCTGGTGCAATCAACTGAGTGCTAGGGATGCCCTTGTTTAAATTAATCATCCCTACAGGGGATAACAAATAATTTAACAAATGTTCTCCCCATTGTGTGGAGAGTCTTCAAAAATGTGTGCAATTTTGGAAGATGTTCTCACAAAAGAGAGGAAGTCTCTCCTCTTCCTTTAAACTTTCCCCCTTCCCTTGCTAAATGGCCATATAGCGACTGGTGGGAGTAATTCTGGGTGAAGTGGGGAACTCAGTGAGGGTAGCTATAAAGATCCCCACTTGGCTCTCTCCCATCTCCCAGTGTCATGGTGAGGAAAGCTGAATGATCCATCCACAATCCTTCCTTGGGTCCCTTCTCAGCAACTACATGGCTGTGTCATGGGGTGAAGCAGAATGAGAATAATCAATGGCTATTGTCATACATGATAGCCACTCAGTCTGCATCTGTACTGCAGAATTAATGCAGTTTTACACCACTTTATCAGCCATGGTTCAATACTATGGTACCCTGGAATTTATAATTTTGTGAGATATTTCTCTTTCTCTGCTACCACAGCAAACTACAAATACAAAGATTCCATAATATGGAGCCATGACATTTAAAGTGATGCCAAACTGCAGTAATTCTGCAATGTAGCAGCAGCCCCTAATCCTCCCTTTGAAAGACACAGCCATGTAATGACTAGCAGGGGAGCAAGCAGAGGAACCAAATGAAGATCATTAATTGTCATCAACTTGACTTTTCTCTCACTCCATTGTGACACTGAAACAATTGTGTGGAGTGAGGGAAAGCTGAGCAAAGATCAATGAGGACTATAGCTTTGCTTAGCTTCTCACTTCCTCTGAGACACGGGCATGGAATGCCACCAGCAATCCTTACTTGACTTCTTCCTTGCCCTTCTTATTATATTGAGAGGTGGCATGAGGAGAGAGAAGATGAATGAGGTTTATCAAGGCCTGTAGCTTTCCACTCCCCATTGATATGGCCATGTAATACCACCAACAAACCTTGTTTAGCTTCTTCCTCACCCCTCTCCATGACATTGGGAGAGTCATAGTGGGGGAGCTGAGTGAGGCTTGTCCTCATTTGGCACCTAGTGACTGAAGATGGTATTGCAGGCTTCAAATACAGTGACACATGCTTACACATCTGAATATAGTGGGATTATGCGATGCGTGGACTCCTCACCCACAAATCCAATCAGCCATGGATGAACATGCCTGGTATTATTCACACTTCAGTGCATGTGCATTCATGCCATCACTACTGGATAATACAGATTGTGACCATTTGCTCATTTTGACATTTGCCCCCTGAAACCAACTCATGTAGTAACTGGGGGAAGGCAGAGAGGGAATGTTGATTGAGGATCATTGCTGGTTATAGACACTGATGATCTTTCCTTAGCTTCATCCTCATTCCTTGCAATACTGAGAGGCTGGGGGAGCTGATTAAGGATCATTGAAGGCTGTAGCCTTCAATTATACCTGCTAGTATCAATATTGGAAGGGTTGTGGGAGGGGGGAATCTGAGCCAGAATAATGGATGGCTATAGCTTTTGACTGTACACATTTGGCTCTTGCCCTTGAGAAACTGTTATATTGTCGCTGGCAGGAGGGTGGGGAAAGCTATGATAAAATACTCAATGGCTAAGGTCGTTGATGATCTTTGCTCAGATTCTCCTATGAGACAGCCATGTAGTGGCTGGCAGGAAAGCAGGAGGAAACTGAGGGGGAAATAATCAATAGCTATATTTTAACAACCATCAATCAACCCCTGGGCCTCCCAAGGGAGTTCTGGGGATTCGGTGGAATGACGTCAATGTGGTGTGACAGCTATTGGAACATTGCTGATGATAATCTTTTGCTGACCTTTGCCAGGGGGGAGGGGAAGGTGGGTCTTGGCTTGGATCCTTGAGTCTACTGAGTAGTCCTTGAGTTTATTCAAAGACTGGAGAAAAATTATGGCTAGCAAGAGTTGACTCTTCTTGGTTTATGGTTATATTTACAGTACATCCCTACAAGTGGGACAGCCGTAATATTCTATTCCCCAGACTACTACTCCTTCATTTCAAATTGCATTGAATACAAACCTAAGTTTTGGTTAGAAAAATCTGTCACCTTGTGACTGAAGATGGTATTGCAGACTTCAAATACAGTGACACATTTAATATGCATACACATCCAAATACAGTGGGCACTTGTGTCACATGGGCTTCCCATCCATGAATTCAACCACCTGCAAATGATCACACCTGGTATTATTCACATTCATGTCATCACCACCGAATAATACAGGGTATAACCTTTCACATTTTTTTACATCTGCAGCCCCCCCCCCAAAAAAAACCAAACGACAAGAGGACTCACTGTACCACCTAGGCAAGTTTCCTTTAATACACTTATCAAGTTTAGATGTGATGGGCCTGGAACTATGACAGACCCACATCTACATTATTACAGCCAGCCTTCCATATCCACAAATGCTTCATCCACAGATCCAACCATCCACAGCTTGAAAATATTTTAAAAATATATAAATTAAAAAAAAAACACCCAAAAAACCCTTGATTTTACCATTTTATATAAAGCACACCATTTTACTATGCCATTGCATATAACAGAACTAGAACATCCATGGATTTTGTTATTCACAGAGTGCCTTGGAACCAAACCCCAGTGGGCACCAAGAACCCACTGTGGATTATAGACAGCTACCTGAGCAGCACATTTTGATATTTTACTATTATTGCTCTGCCCCTGTTGTTACCTTCCTCCTTCAGGTATACATTGTGGCTGGATGGCAGACTGATACCAACTATGAGTGGTTTGAATCTAGCTAATGTTTTCCTCCTCAAATGTAAGGATCTGGCCAGGAACAACATGCATGATTACACTATAAACTTTTGAATAGTAGTTATCTAAGAGGACATCTTATCTCTGAGGCATTATGCTTGTCATGGTTTATAGGCAGGGGTTTGTGTTGGAATGTTTATACATTCTCTTTTAAGGACCCATAAGCCAGCAAGAGAATATATCGTTTTCATTCAGAGGGTCTATGGAATTGCCCAATAATAGTCTTCATGGTTTTCTTAAACGTCTTTCAGGTTACAAGGCTAAAGGGGACCCTTCTTGTGAAGGTAGGGCCTAAGAAGACTGCCAGAAATAGTGCACATTAAATTGAGGCACTGCCCTGGCTCAGTGCTAGGGAATCATGGGAATTGTATTTTTTTTTTGATACACTGAACCTTCTCTGTCAGAGAGCTCTGGTGCTACAATAAACTACAGTTCCCATGATTCCTTAGCACTGAGCCAGGACAGTTAAAGTGGCCTCAAGTTGCACTATTTCTGGCAGTCTGCTTAGGCTGGTAGTTACTTTTCATCGGAGTAGATTGTTTGGGTTAGATGACTCAATGGCCTGAAATTGTATATGGCAGATTGTTGTGCACTTTTATTATATTGTATCATGCATTGGCAAATCAAAATAATTCCTGTCTAGACGTTGTTACCCATTCTTCTTCTGGTAGAGCCACAAAATCAGACACACAAGGATAATCTCGTATTTAGATTGTAATAGTCATGGCTTTACAAGCTTGCATTTAATATTCCTTTCAGTTTCCTCTAGGGCTTGCTATACTCCAGTGATCTATAAATAAGTGAGCCATCTATGTAGGATCTGAGTATTTCAAGAAAATCTAAAAAGCCATGAAGCACTTCTACCTGATATATGGTTCCTTCTTCTCCCCCTTCCTTCTAGGGGCTAAAGGTAAGATAAAGGGCTTATACCCAAAGAGGAGGCATATTGTTTTGAGGAACAAGTCAAATATTATTCACAAGTTTTTCCACAGCATAATTCATAGAAGTGAAACCATAACATTTAAGTGAGGTGGGTAAAAAAGAATTGATTAGAAAATTCTAAATAATATTTTGGGGATTTTATTTTGCTGCAGTCCTTCACATTTCAGATATCATGTGTCTATTGAAAAATAACATATATTTAAATAAAATCTAAAATTAATATACATTAATATGGTAATGTGTATAGTTTCAAGCTGTCGCTTTTAACTGGGTAAAATGAGTTCAGGTCTGCCTTTTAATTGAAAAACAAGTTATGGCTGTCAACCTTAAAAGGGGATTAAATCTATTCATTTAAATTGATTTTGTTTTAAGAATTTGCTTTCTTTTATATTTTAGTATCCTTCTTTAATTTAATATTACCAAGTGCTCTTTTGAACCCCATATTTGGGAGAAAGGCAGAATAAAAATCCAGTACAGTTTGCCCTCTGTATCTATGAATTCTGCATCCATGGATTCAACCATCCATGGCTTGATTAAAAAAAACAACCCAAAGATAAACCTTGATTTTGCCATTTTATATAAAGAACATGATTTTACTATGCCATTATATATAATGGGGTTTGAGCATCCATGGATTTTGGTATCCACGATAATCCTGGAACCAAAGCCGAGCAGATAGCAAGGGCCCACTGTACATAAATAAACCCACAACAGAATTGAGGCAAACAAGGTGAATAATGCCTCTTTCCATGATCTTAGCTTGCATTGATGATCTGTGGCCTGACCGTGAAAAAGAGGAACCAACAACTCCACCACCCATACCTGAAGATCCAGAGCCAGAACCAGTGCCAAGCCCTGGTAAGTACACTGTGATGGGACATTTGTGAGCAGGGTATGGTGTGAAGAAAACTTGGCATGATGTGAGTCAACTGCACATTGGGCCAATTCTAAAGTATCCTTGGATTCCTGTCTCATGTATTCTCTTTTGTGCTGTTAAGAGTCCTGGCAAGCAGTAGGACTCTTTCAGTACTTTGACATTGTGTACCTGACATATTCTGACTTTTGCAGGCCTTTTTGATTGTATTATGATGAAGCATTTAGAATGAGAGCAGTTGTTAATCTGCTCTTTTGGAATGAAGAGCAAATGCAGTTTTACTGCAAATAATAATCCTTGACGGGCCAAATCAAGGGGATGCTTTAAATAGCTAATGCCTTTGTCTTATTTTACTTCTGCTGTTCCTTCTAAGGGTTTTGTTTCTTCCTGCTCAGCTGGGATGGGAATACAGTTCCCAATCTCTGTAATGACATTCTTGACATATATTCCTGGTATATTATGACTTTTTTGGGGGATCCACTTAGGTATATTTTGGCAGGACAGTTCAAATGAGCTGAATTATGATCCTTCTCTGATAGGAAGAGCAGCAGCAGTTGTCTTGCAAATAAGATTGTCTGATTCATCCAGGAATTGAGATCAAGTGGGAAGGCTCTACTTGTGATATCCTAGAATTATATAGCCAACTGGGCTACCAGTTGTAGTACTTTCTCAGGGATACCACCTCCATTATGGAACTCCTTGCTGTCAAAGATTAGGTTGTCCCCAGTATTTTTACTTTTCGGCTCCAGCTAAAATGTACAAGCTTTGTGGGAAGGAACAATTGTTTCATTTGTCTTTGACAGCTGCTTCTTTGGCTGCATTCACACAGTAGAAACAATTCAATTCGACACCACTTTAACTGCCTTGGCTCAGTGCTCTGGTATCCTGGAAACTGTAGTTTTATGACACATTTAGCCTTCTCTGTCAGAGTGCTCTGCTGCCACAGCAAAGTACAAATCCCAGGATTCCATAGCATTGAGCCATAGCAATTAAACTTGTGTCAAACTGGATTATTTCTGCAGTGTGGATGGAGTCCCAGTCTTGCTTGTGTAGTGTTTTGGTGGATATCTGTAATGTGTGATTTAAATTTATGCCCTTGTGGTCTCTTCCAACTCTAGGATTCTATAATTTTAAGCACATATTTAGATTTGTAATTTTAGGTATTTGTGATTTTTGTTTTGCAAGGTTGTTATATATCTTGGAAGGTTGTTATCAGGAAAGGCAGGGTATGAATCAAATAAATACATACCGGTAAATACATAAATACATAAATTAAGTAGAATCACTGACATAGTCTATTGACCAGAGAACAACGGAGAACAATTAGCTGCCCTTCATTTCATGCATAGAATTATTGTTGGAAGGATGCCCACAGGTCATTGAGTCCAACCCACTGTCAATGCAGGGACTCCAGATAAAGCATTTCTAGCAGGTAGATGTCCAGCCTCTTTTGGAAGATGTCCAGAGAAGAAGATCCCATCACCTTTCTAAATAATTGGTTCCATTACCAAGCTGCTCTTACTATCTGAATGCTTATTCTAATGTTCAGTCAAAATTCAATCTCCTGTAACATAAAACCATTAGATCTGGACCTCTGGGGCAGCGAAGTACATATCTGAAACCTCCTCTCTGTGACAGTTCCTCAGAGATCAATCAGCTGGAAGTACACATTCTGCAAATATTTGGAATTGCAACCACTACAGGTCCAGATATTAATGTTTTTCACCACTGTTCTAGATTCTGACAAAGACTTTGAGACAACCACCAAAGCCACACCAGTGACAAAGTTTATGAAGCCCACAGTCCACCTTCCCACACCTGGGACGACGAAGGAAGTAACAACTAAGTGTGAGTAACTTATTTTTTTAAATATGTTTATTGAGTTATTATACCACTTACAAGAAAAACATACAAAACAAATTTCCTAAATTTTACAAACATATATAAACATCAGACATTGACATATACCTTTCTTATACCAAACACCCAGTAACATTTATCCCTTAAACCAATCATTCAACATTATCTTAACCCATTTTCAATCCTTCTAAAAACTTGTTCTTTACCTAATATCTCTTCTCATTTGTTTTTTTAAAAAAACAAACAAAAAGCTCTACAAGTTCTCAACCTTCCCCAATCACCTTCTCTCTTCCCTCGCTCTTCTGTCGCTCTACCTCTTTTTTACTTCCCTTATTCCTTCCCTTCCTTGACCCTTCCCTACCATAACTTCTTCATTTTTATTCTCTTTCCATTGAACCTTCTTCTCTACTTCCACCTCTTCTCGTTCTCCTCTCCTCTCTAACTTTCTGCATTTCTACCTTTCTACTTTTCTCTTTCTACATACTTCCAACCTTCTATCTACATACTTTGCTGTCTTCTAATCTTTCACCTTCCTTTTCTCCCTATCCTATATTCCTTTGTAGATCTGTCTGTATTTCCCTTCCTTATTAATAATCCAATAAAATTTAATCAATCTCATTAATTCCTTGTCTTTCCATCATTTACTTCCTTCCCTACAATGATTGACATTTCATTTGTAACAAATGTGTCTATATCTCCTCCACTACTCTCCTTGCTGTGATGTTTAATTCAATAGCTAAAGTGACTACTATTATCTTATCTTATTCATTGTTAAGTAGTTTTATCTTATCTTATTAGTTTTATCTCACCAACTATTTTTGAAAATCTTCCATTGCTAAATCACCCCATTTATGCATAAAAAATAACTTCACACATTCCCAATCTTTTTCAAAGATTTTTAGATCACAGTCAGACATCAGTCTCATCAATCTGTCCATTTCGGCAATATCAGATACCGTATTTTCCGGCATATAAGACAACTGGGCGTATAAGATGACCCCCAACTTTCCAGTTAAAATATAGAGTTTGGGATATACTCGCCGTATAAGATGACCCCTCTTCCAACATACACCAAATAAAACTTTAAAAAAAAGAACCCATGAGACTACCACTCTGGAGATCTGCATTTGATTCCCCATTCTGACATGAAACCCACTGAGTGAACTTGGACAAGTCACACGCTCTCAGCCTTGGGGAAAGCAATGGCAAATACTTTCTGAATAAGCTTTGCCAAGGAAACCCCAAGATAGGTTTGCCTTTCAGTTGCCAAAAGTTAGAAATGACTGGAAGGCACACAACAGCCACCACCACAACCGCATTTTTGGAAGTCACACTCTCTCAGCCTTGGGAAAAGCAATGACAAATGCTTTCTGAACAAACCTTGCCACCCTACAAGGGGGCTTCCCTGCCCCTCTTCACCTCCTCCTCCCCCTCCTCTTTCTCCCATGGAGGGGCTTTTTCTGAGGGGAAGGGAGGGAGGAACAGAGGAAAGAAAGAAAGGAGAAAGGAAGGAAGGGGGGAAAGAAGGGAGGGAAGGAAGCTGATGCCTTCCCCTGAGGCTGAGAGAGCGTGACTTGCCCAAGGACACCCAGTGGGTTTTTACAGGGCAAAGGAGGGCAGCCCAGCCCAGCGAGGGAGGAAGGGGGAAACACCTCACCTCATCCTGCTTCCTCCTCCTCTTTTTCTTGGAGGCCATACCAGCAATGCCTCTGCCTCCTGCTCCTCCCTGATCTTCCTGAGGGTGTGGCCCAGCCTGGTGAGTTGAGAGGGAGGAGGAGGAAGACAAAATGGCCGCTGGTTGAGCAGAATTCTTTCTCTTACCGGCGTATAAGACAACCCCTGACTTTTGGGAAGCTTTTCTGGGGTTAAAAAGTCATCTTATACACCTCTTGACTAGCCAGTCTTTCATTTCTGAGATTTTGTCTTCCTTCCAATGACATGCGTAGATCAATCTTGCTGCTGAAATTAAATAAAACAATACCTTTCCAAATTTTTAAAACATTTTAGTCCACCATATTTAACAAGAAAGTTTCTGGTTTCAATTCAATATTGATCTGCAGTATTTTCTCCATTATTTTCTCCATTAATTTCTCCAGTATTTTCTCCATTAATTTGAGCCCAATCCTTTTTTTTGCTTTTGCACAGCTCCACCAAATATGATAAAAAGTCCCCCTTTCTTTTAAACACCTCCAGCATTTTTAAAAATCTATCCCCTTATAGATTTTGGAAAGCTTATCTGGTGTTAAGTATATTTTAACCTCTTTAACCTTTTTATCATATTCCCATTGAGACAATTCAATTGGATGTCCAATATTTTGAGTTATCATATTATTTTTATTACTTCCTTTTCTAGTTCTTTCTTCAGAAAAAAAATATACAATATAGATAGTAATCCCTTGTTTTCTGACTCTAATATTGTTTCTAATTCTGTTTTAGCAAATTCAATGTTATTTAATTTGGAGTCCATTAGAAATCTATCTTTTAGCCACCTAAGTAGATACCAATGTATCTTAATTCCCTCCTTGCCTAACTTTTCTTGGGTTTTAAATCTACATTGGGTTTTAAATGTACATTCCCTACATTTATTTCCTAGTACAACTAATACATCTTTGTATCTGATCCATTTCTTTATTTCCCCCATTTCTTTTTTTAATAACAAAGCTTGGTGTAGTGATGTCTCCATTGAATTTTTTCTCCTAATTTACATCTATTATTTCTTCCACACTCTTAATGATTGCCTCAGTAGATTGTTTCAGATTGTTACAGACTGGTCTGTAGTTGTTTCTATCCAGGGGTTCCCTCCAATGGCATGGTTGCATTTCCAACACTTGCTACTGCTTGTTTTGTAAATTTTTGCCAATTTTGTAGGTGTTTGGTGTCAACGAAGTTCCATTAAAAAAAAATCCTTTAAACGTTAGCATCTAGTAAACCTTTGCATTCTTTTTCTTGCTCTTTCTCAACTTTCTAAATCAATATCTCTTCCAATATCCATTGCCCACTTAATCATTGTCTCTTTGATGATATTCTCTTCTAATTCTCTTTTCAACAATACATTAAAGAATTTTAATATCAGTTATGGGCCATTACACCTTATCACTTTATCCAACTCATTTTCATTTTCTTCATATCCTTCTTATAATCTAGTTTAAATCTATCTACCAATTGCTTATATGGGAACCAACTGATGTTTGGGTCTAACTCTTTCAAATCTTCTAGAGCAGTGGTTCTCAACCTGTGGGTCGCGACCCCAGTGGGGGTTGAACGAC
>CM034701.1:387627389-387638557 GCA_020142125.1 Phrynosoma platyrhinos
CTGGTCAAGGTCAAGGTGTTCTTGTAAATCAGAGCCACTCCACCCCCCGCCCACTTCCCTTCACCCACTCACTAACTGAGTACCCAGCTGGGAGAGCCTGCACCCACACAGCGGTGCTGCCCTCCCCCAGCCAGGTCTCAGTAAAGCAAGCCAGGTCGGCGTTCTCATCCAGGAGAAGATCCTGGATGATGTGAGTCTTATTCTTCACCGACCTGGCATTGCAAAGGAGCAGAGTAAGGTTCTGTGGAATGGTTGGTCTGCTCTCCAAACCATCCTGGGAGACAGAAGAAACTGAAGGCGGGATAGCTATTAAACAGCGATCCCGCCTTCTTTTGTAACATATGTTACTCCTATGTTCATCAAGAGGGATTAAGATTCCAAGGGTGGGGGGAGAGAAAGACTTAAATAGAAGCCATTATTTTCCATTTCAGATTGATTAGATTAGGAGGACTTTCATACAACATAATTTGTATTCTTATTAACTTTCCTTATAACCCAAACAGGGACATGAGATAGCTATATAGCATTATGATTTTACTTTAATTGCCATGGTTGCAACCTATAGAATCCTGAGTTCTGTAGTTTCACGAGGTATGAGAGCTGAAAATTCTAATCACCCACCCTAAACAAGATATCCCAGGATTCCATAGGGTAGAACCACAGCACTTAAAATGGAATCATAATGCTATAATTATATAGTTTGAAGGGGACTGTTGGGAAACAAGCCTAATTTTGGGGAATTTATAATTAGCTCAAATGTGAGAATGAAGCACCCAACTTCGCTTCGGAGATCTTAACCAAGTGTATACTAGAGGTCTAAGAATTCTGGCAGGGAATGATGCTGAAACGGACCAAACTTCAATTAAAGTCTGAAAATATTTATTAACACAATAAGCAAACATCCAAATGCAGCACACACATACACACACACTAGAAGAATAAGCGAAAAAGAGCGAGAGTGGGGAAGACAGAGAGGGAGACCAGGATAGAGAAGGATATACTTACGCCCAAGAGACTCCTCAGGACTTCTAGCAAATGAGGATGGGTTCCATGGAAGGGGCACGACTGGCAAGAGAGGGAGTCATGGGAACTATCTCAGAGCACAGACCGACAGAGATTCAGCATGCACTTCCAAGGTAGCACATGGTCTGCTAAAATCCAGGGGTTCTTATAGGGAATTTCTGCCTTCTGGCCATGAGTCAAACAATAGGAGGACAAAGGCTTGATGGGTTTACCATTGTTTAAGTCTGGGCACTTTACCTGAGTCCACTTTAAGGGTTAGGGTTAGTGCTAGGGAGTAATGGGAATTGTTTTTTTTTTTCCTGAGAAATTGAGCCTTCTCTGTCAGAGAGCTCTGGTGCCACAATAAAATACAGTTCCCATGATTCCCTAACTTAACCCTAACCCTTAAAGTGGACTAAATTTGCACTATTTCTGGCAGTCTGCAAAGGCCCTAGAAGGGAGCAGCTTTTGACGACTTTCTGTTTGGGTTAACAACACTTTAACAATGACGTCATGGGAAAATCAACCCACTTTTGTGGGTTTTTTTAAGTTAAAATCCCGTTTCTGCACAGGATTCACCATGTGTGATAACCTCCATAGCTATGTGTTTTGACCAAGGCAGGGGAAACTGCCTTAGGTTGTTGGATGTTTTGGATTAGCCTCATCCTGAGCTACATAGATTAAAGATAGTTTCATGTGCTCATCTTTGATATTTATTAATGAAAATATTCTATTCTGCATCTAAGGATCTTGGCGCAGCATTCAATAAATTCAGTTTAACAGTTTAAAACTATTTTTAATTGCAGCAATAATTTAAACAGAGTAAAATTTAAGCAGAGACTGGGAGTTCCTGTATGGCGGGGGGTTGGACTGGATGGCCCTTGTGGTCTCTTCCAACTCTATGATTCTATGATTCTAAAAGCAACAATTTGCCAGGTTAAAACAAGATAGTTTAAAGCCACTAGTTATAACAGCCAACATGATGCCAATGACATTCATATTGATGATGCAACATCTTCAGACTTCAGGTTACTTAGCCCAGCAGCTTCTCTACATACTTAATAGCATGGAAAACAAGATGGGACCCTTTGTCCTCTGTGGACAGGTCTGGGAATCATATTTCAAACACATGTAATTGTACATCACCAGTACATCTTGTAGAAATTTATAATCTGGGGATGAATTATAATCTGGGGATGTGGCACATACATGACAGTCTTAAAATGGAATGATGAAGAAAGTTACTTTCATAATAACTGCCCCAAAGTAGCTATCATTATAGTAATATTATAAAAAGAAACTCTACTTTTCCATTATTCAGAAATAATGAATAGTTGTTTCTTCCTTAACCTTAAAAAATAATAATCAGAATCCTGCCTGTTACTGGACCTAAGATGTGAGATATGAGAAAAGTTACAATCTAAACAGGGGTCTTTTTTTTTTTTTGGTCACAGTATGTAAACAATTATTTGATTGTTGAATATTGCGATTGAGATGAAGTCAATTGAGATGAAGAAAACTGATGTTTCTATCCCTCTCCTGCTAGAAATATCCAGTGTGAGAAGGAATTGTGACAATGATCTTGTTTCTTATTGTTGCACTGGAGATTTCTGATGGAATGGGTGGTGGAAACAACAGTCTGTTATCTTCTGATTGACAGTAGAATAGACCCCTGATGCTTGCAGCAGATTCTGCCTGGTAGATCAGAATTTGGGAGCAGGGGCAGACCAGAAGATGCTACAGAAGTTAATCTAGAATCTAGGGCCTGGGTGTACTCTTACTACACAGTTATTTCACTTTGATATTACTTTAATTGCCATGGCTCTGTCTTATGAAATGTTGGGATTTGTAATCTGGTGAGGGATTTAAACTTCTCTGCTAGAAGGCTCCAATGCTATATAGTTCAGGGGACTACAAGAGAAAAGTTTACATACCTCACTATACTCCAAGACCCATGGGTCCATATAACAGAAGCAAGGCAATTAACATGGTATCGAAGGGTGCATCTACATTGTAAATAATGTAGTTTGACACCACTTTAACTGCCATGGTTCCATCCTATAGAGTTCTGGGATTTGTTGTTTTGTGAGGCACCATTCTTTGGAAGAGAATAAAGACCTCGTAAAGTTACAAATCCCAGGATTCCACAGGAGGGAGATACTTAAAGTGGTGTCAAACGACATTATTTCTACACTGTAGATGCAGCCATAGTGCAATAAAATAAATAAATAAATTGGGGTCCTGACTGAAATTGCCCTTTCCCATCTTCCCTGATAATCCTAGTTAAATATCCCTAACAACATTTTAATCTAGAACATACTATTTGCTTGTACTTGAATACATCCATACATTGGTATCTAGAGAAGATAATCATATAAAAGATGGGATGGGTGCTTTAGTAGTAAAGAGGGAAGGTGATGTTAGTTGAGCAATACTTAAGAGTCTTTTAGCTCTTGATTAACTCTCAACCCATTCCAATAAAGCAGACCATGACATTATATTATTATTCTTTTGCCCAACCTCTCGTTACAGAATACAATTTATCCTTCATGGGAAGCTAAATCAAGTCCTCTGCCCAACCTTCTATGTGCAGTGTAAATGGGAACTTCCAGCTCTACAAGGAAATGCATTTGGCCACCAAGTTGTCAGATGGAAGGCATCCCACAGAGGATTTAAGGCAATTCCATGGGATTCCTTAATCACAACAGTTCTTTCATGAGGATTGGGTTCTTCCTTGAGAGACAGTTGGATGAGCCAAATGTTTTGGGTGTTCCTTTTTTTAAAAAACCCATCTGATCAGATCCTTCAAGAAGGGATATCCTCCATCTTTATATCTACTACGCTTTAATATATTTTCCTAATAAAACCAACATTATGTGAGAAAAAATGGCTGGCTCTTGCTTCTGTGTGATGGTGGTACTAGAGCATCTTTCCAAACCATTGAGATAATCGTTTCACTACAGTTCAAGTGTATTATTGAGCAACCAAATGCAGGTTATAGCCCAAAGAAGAGTAAGCAATCAACAATCAAATAATACAACAAAAGCTTTTTAAAAATCACAACTTTTACATATTCTTTCAAGCTATATAAAAGTACAATATTGCAATATACAAAATGCAATATACAATACAAAAATATAATATACAAATACAGTGCGTAGAAATAAAATAATTGAGTACATGTTTCTTAATTTTCAAATCTCACTTCTTCTCATGGGCAATTCTGAGTAAAGCTGCTTTCACAGCAAATCTAACATTAAACAGAATTGATATATGAACTAAACAGCAATCATATAATTTTATCACTGTTATTAAAGTTACCCACAGGCTTTAAACATCTTGCCAAGTAGTTTTCTTTTAGAATTTCATATAATTTACCATATAACATGGAACATACAGTGTCCATTATCACTTAGCTTCCACATATACAGAGCCATTGTTCTCTGGCAACATTCTGATATCTGAAATAGATTCATGATGCTTCTAGGGTATTCATTTGACCAGTTCCAAGGTGGTTGAAATAACATGTAAGGATGCTTATACTCTAAGCATTTCTATATCATAACATATAGATTACTCTTCATTTTTTCTCAGAAATAGTTAAACAGCAGTCTTCCACATACACACTAATTGTAATGTGAGACTTTAATGCAAGCATAGGTGATGCTTACATAATGGCTGTTGGGATTTGTAACCTGAGTTTAAATGTCCAGATGTGAGAAAGTGACAAAGGGTACTACAGGTCACTTTACACTTTACAGCTTGCTAGCTGGGAAAGTTATCTGCAGCTGGGATACAAAATAACATAGCAATGTCCAAGGTCAGGATGTGCCAAACAGCAAGTAGACCAAGTGTAAACACGTTATGTCATCATGTTTTGGGGGATAACATTTCAAGTGACACAGGAAGAAAGTCACAGGAAGAGGCTGGACTCAGCGGCCGCATGGCAAGTGTCTATAAATAGCAGAGACCACATTGTTGTTGTGTGTGGGTTGTTGGTCGGTGATGAGTGTAAATAGTTTTTCTGTACATATTGCAACTGAAGAATAAAATGCCTTTTTGAAGTTAACCTGGCTTCAGTCTGTTTCCTGGGAGACTGGAAGGATACATTCCAGAGCAGCAGTGAGACAGCTCCAAGGTTTCCTAGTGTTCTTCACAGCGAAGTGAAGATAGCTTCTGAATTATTTCATCTGCATACTCAATTGCTACAACAATGGCAACAGAAAAACTTGCTCTAAACCAGGGGTAGGCAACCTTTCCTCTTTAAGGGCCGAGGGACTTCAGCTCCCAGAATCCCAGGAGCTATTGGCCAACATGGGACTATTAGCCAACATGGCTGAGGCTTCTGGGAGCTGAAGGTCCTTAAAGGGGAAAGGTTGCCTACCCCTGCTCTAAACCTATAGTAATAGCAATAGCAGCTTCATTTATATGCTGCTTCATAGCACCTAAGCAGTCTCTAAGTGGTTTACAACTGTAAGCTAATTGCCTCCAACAAACTGGGTAGTCATTTTAGCGACCTCGGAAGGATGCAAGCCTAAGTCGAGCTTGAGCCCTGGCTGATACTGAACTCGCAACCTAATGGTTTGTGACTGAGTGGCTGCAGTGCAGGCATTTAACCACTGTGCCACCAGGGCTCTGGTGGATCTAGAGGATATAGTATACCTACCAGACAGGACATCTAGATATAAGATTCACCACAGTTGCCACTGGATTTCAACAGCAAGTACAGTGGTTACAATAACAGTGGGGAAAAGATGTGGGCCCTGAAGGGATGGTTCCACCCAACAGTGTTCTTGATGGTTGGTTCTCCAGTGTAGAGATCCACATGGAGATCTCCAGAAGTGATGTAAGACAAAAAGAAGAAGAGTTCAAGTTTATCTAATATGATCTAGAGAGAGGTTTAGTTTTGCCTGAACACAGGTGCATGCAGGAAGAAATAAATCATTAGAAAGGAACATCTTGTCTGAACACTGAGAGGGATTGTAATAAAAAAACAAAGTCATTATTAGCTCATATTGTACACATTCTTCAGACATACTTTGTTCCTGCACAAAATTTATTCTATTCTTTTTGGATGCCAACTTTCTTGTAGGGCCTATCTACTATACATCTAAAGACATGCATAATAATCTGCCACCTGAGATAACATTTCATTCCCATCTATAGGCTGAGTCTCCCTTATTCAGAATTATGAAATCCAAAATATTCCAAAAAGCAAAACTTTGTTCATGGGTGGCTGAGATAATGACACCTTTGCTTTCTGATAGCTCAGTGTACACAAATATTTCGTGTACACAAATATTAAAAATATTGTATACAATTCCGGGTATGTGTATAAAGTGTATATGAAACATTAATGAATTTTCAGTTTAGACTTGGGTCCCATCTCCAGTAATATATTCAAGTCATTTTCTCCAAGTCTCAAGTCAAGGAGCCAACTTTAACAGAAAAAAGGAGGCAGTGGTAGTAGTGTGTGTATGTGGAGTTTCAATAACTCCAAGTGCAAAGAAGATGGGCAAGAAGTTAGGTTAAAGGGGATCAGCAAACATATTAGGCAATGGGCTCAAGGCAAAAGGATCCTTCTAATTTTTTTCAAAAAGCTTTAGATGGCCCCTCCAATGTGCAATGGGGACAACAGTTGAATAGACCTCCACTGCCATCTCAAGCCCATTGCTTAATGTTATTTGCTGTTTCTGGATAAAGTTAGGCCAGCAAGTCAGTGGCTAAAATATACAAGTTGAGTCAGTGCATCATTTATTGCCAAGATGAGTCCAAAGTCAAGTCACTGAAGCAACCTGAGTCTGACTTGAGTCTCAGGGGGGTTGCAGACTGTCAAAAATAGTGTGAATTCAGTCCACTTTTAGGGTTAGGGTTAGTGCTAGGGAATCATGGGAATTGTTATTTTTCTGAGACATTGAACCTTCTTTGTCAGAGAACTCTAGTGCCACAATAAAATTCAGTTCCCATGATTCCCTAACCTTAACCCTAACCCTAAAAGTGGACTGAATTCACACTATTTTTGACAGTCTGCAACCCCCCTCAGTCAATCAAGTCTATATCACTGCCCATCTCCAAGATATCTCATTATGTTCATATATGCAAATACAGTTATTCCAAAAGCCAAAAAAATCTGAAATCCAAAACACTTTTGGTCCCAAGCATTTTAGATGAGGAAGACTCAACCTGTACTGTCAGTTCTCCACAAAATATATGCTATAATAAAAATTACTTACTTAGGGGGTTGCAGAATGCCAGAAATAGTGCAAATTGAGTCCACTTTTAGGGTTAGGGTTAGTGCTAGGGAATCATGGGAACTGTTTTTTTTTCTGAGACATTGAGCTTTCTCTGTCAGAGAACTCTGGTGCCACAATAAAATACAGTTCCCATGATTCCCTAAGCCTAAGCCTAACTCTAAAAGTGGACTCAATTTGCACTATTTCTGGCAGTCTGCAACCCCCCTTAGTCTTCAATTCACTGTGGCACCAGCCAAAGAAGGAGCAATTTTAAACCACTCCTTTTTTGGCTGTGGAAAAGCCACCCTTTGTGACTCTTCTGTGAAGCCATGGCAGCTTCCTGGAATGTTGGGGGCTTGTGGCATGTAACCGCCATGATCTCAAGAAGCCTGGAAGCCAGTCCATGCATGCACACATCTGGCCGCTCTGGGTGGCATCATGGGGGTGTGTGACATGTGCATGCCACACCCCCAAGCCACCCACAGCTGCCTGGAAGGTGGCATTTAGTGCCGGTCTGTACCAGCCCTTAGCTCTCCATCTTTTTGTAGGTTGATATAATGAGTACCCAGCTTGTTGGGTACAGTGTTATAGAAATGTAAAGTGCTAAACCAGTGGTCGGCAAACTATGGCCCGCGGACCAGACCCAACCCACAGAGGGCTTGGAACTGGCCCATGGCTAGTCCTACCACCACTGCCACCGTGCCATGCATGCTGCGGGGTGCCATTTTGCCTTCCAAAATGGCATCCGTGCTCACACACACATGCACACTACGTCAGCGCCATTTTGGAACGCCAAATGGCACATGCGCACTATGATGGCACCTTCCAAAATGGCGCCTGCCACCATATGCATGCGTGCGCGAGTGTGGGGCGCCATCCAAAATGGTGCTGTGCGCTCGCATATGCATGCACACCATGGCGGTGGTAGTGTGCATAATAGTAATGTGCTTTTAACGCATTGTGCTCTGGGTGTGAAAATCATTCATACATTTGCATGCTTTTCTGGGATGCGGATGCTTTAAACATTTTCAGGATGGAATCACATAGGTCCCTGTGTGATAAACTCTATAGTGCAATAGTTGTGTACTGCAAAATCTCCATGTTAAAAAGGAACATATTTCTTTCTTGATAATTTATCTGACTCCTGAAGAGAACTGCATTCTTTGGGGAAGATTGAATGGTAAGATAAAATCTTATATTAAGTTGTCATTCCCTCAACAATAATTCTCTCTCTCTCTCTCTCTGTATTTCTGTTTGTCTATCTGTCTATCTATCTATGAATATTTATAGGTAGCTTAGATCTGCCAATTTCAAAGCACACTGATTTTCAGAACCTAGGAGTGTTTCTTTTTTAAAGTGATAAAGTCAATTGTATAAACATTTACAGTGGGTTTAACAATTAATATCAAAACCAGGATGCACAGAACACAGAGTCCTTCAGATTCCAAAGAGAATTCCAGAAAGTTTATCTTTCCTGTGGGTGTGATCATTCCCCAACAATATATAAATAAAGGAACCCTCCTCCTTTCCCTTGCTGTCCAATCTTAAAGTGTTGGGACTCTGGAGGACACAACGTACAGTCATGAATAATTTCTCTCTTATTTTGCTCTTTTCTATACTTCTGAGTTTCTCAGGTGAGAGAGGGTGTGGGGCAGAGATGGGGAAATTACAGCCTGTGTGCCCAGAGGCATTGCTGGAGATGGGATGTGGGTGCAGAGCACACCAGGTGAACCTAAAATGGAGCTGTTTGCCTTCTGGAGTGATGTGTGCCATGGTAGACTGGAACTCCCAGGCTGAAGGTCCTGAGAAGGACCCAGTTCACCTTCCCAGAGGTGGCAAGAAACTGTCTGGGACACCTGAAGACCTCTCCTGTTGTCAAATGGTACCTGAGCCCCTTTGGGACTTGTGAACAAGGAGAGTAGACTGTGACAACTTGGGGCATGGATAGTCTCTTCATATATCCATGTATACCATTTCCCAAGTAGACTAGAGCCTTCCTCTTCCATAGCACCCAATCCACTCCTGAGAGACCATTGTCAGGAGGCTCTGAGGCTTAGGTGACAGCAGGAGTTAAATGTGTCACTGTGTGGGTCACATGTGGATTGTGAAGTCCTCATCTGTGCTCCAATTTGTACAGACCCAACCAGATTTTGGAAAGAGGAATGCCACAAAAATAGAACAAAAACTGGCTGGGAAACATAGGAAGAGGGAACCAGAACCCAAAAAAGTGCTGGTGGAGTTCCCTATGGGAGTACTGAGTGAAATTTGTCCCCCATCCCTACTACATTTGACGTAAAGCTACTCACCCACAAGCCAATGTCTGCAGAAAATTTTCAGGTATGTGTGTATGCATATAAAGCAATGTATGTATGAGGTATGTAGGCACAATTCAGGTATATAATATATGCTACTGCAACACACCTATATCCATGTGGTGCATAATTTGCTGCTTAGTAATTTGCTATCCTCAAAACATAGAATTTGACATCAATAATGTAGAATGTGAGTATGAACTCCAACAAAAATTTATGTGAGGTGAAGGACATTAGCATCACACCTTGTGTATCTTCCCCAACACTTTCCCATGAGATTATTGTTTGCAGTGATGACAACACTATCTGCCATACTGGCAATGTGTCCCCTATTTGTGATATGTCTTCTGAGCAGAAGGAAAGCCCTATTTCTGTAAATAATAGAAAATGGAAAAGGTTGGGTTTGTGGAACTGGAAATGCTTACAAGAATAGATTGTACCGTCTTCTTTTCTTATCTGAGGAATGTTTTCAGCATGTGTCTGAAATATTTCCACAGAGTGTGTAGTTTTCTGGTGAATGCAAGCCAAGTTGTTCATTAGATGAATATGTGGCTTCAGCAACATCCTGCTATGTGTGGGACTTCATCTTCAGTTGTAAACAACCAGAGAACGTTCCTTGTGTTATGGGCCACCAGCACTATGATTTCACCTGGATTTTACATGGAAAGCATATAGGCAAGGAGAAATGAAGGCACTAAACTGAATGAGACAATGAAGGAACAGCTTTATAACTCTGGTCTGTTCAAAGAGCTTTCAGTTACAAAAGACCAATATATTAACTAATATTTCATGAATAAGACCTAAATCCTATTGCAAAGAGATTTTGTAGGACCTTTGAGACTAACTGAAAGAAGCTGGTACCATGAGCATTTAGACTTGAGTCTGTGAAGCAGAATCAAGTCAACAAAAGCTCATGCTATTAGCTTCTTTCTATCAACTAGTCTCAAAGGTCCTCAAGATCCCATGGCATACTAATTTTCCAGACTAACATAGCTACATATTTGAGTTCTAAATCCTATTGCTAACACTAACCAGAGTTGATCCACTCAGTTAATGGGATTTACTTATATGTTAATTTACAATTCAATAATTGATTCAATTTGTCTACTCTAGTTGGGACTCACCAACAGTATTCCAGCCTACATGTTTCAAATATAACTATATTCTGCTAGTGACTGATGCATAGACAGGTACAGCTTATGTGTGCTTCAGTCCCATATTGGATGGATGCAGAAGCTCTTCAGTGACAGCTATTAAGCCCTGGAGGGACTCCCCATTGCTTTGAGTTAAAAGTGGTAGAAGGGTGAGGGTGAGGGTGCAAAAGGTAATTCAGACTATGGACATCTGGCTGCTCTGGGCTCCAGGGGGAAAAGCTGGGTGCATGCCATTTGAGAATACACCCTCATTTCTTCCATGCTTGACTGAGCTGAGATCAGCTATTTTTCCATGGTTTGAATCACTCACACTCCCTTCTTCTTCACTGGTAAGTGATACCAGCTGGAAGCTTCCCTGGGGCTTGACTGCTACTGGGTGGTGGGAACATGCATCTGTGGAATTATGGGATGATGTAGGAACTCAGCCAATAGCTTATCAGTTGGTATTGCTTTCCTCAATTTCTTCT
>CM034701.1:387662201-387681479 GCA_020142125.1 Phrynosoma platyrhinos
ATTATTATTATTATTATTATTATTATTCATGGGGTAGTGGTCCTGGAACAAAACCTCAGCGGATACCAAGGGCCTACAGGATTACACATAAGACAAGAAATTAATTATTTATGATTGTACTAATCTTTTAAATGATTTGCAGAACTTGATGAACCTAATTTCGCTGATAAGGGACCAGTCTGGGCCAATGTTGAAGTACATTTTCCTCATCGTCTACCTGTGGAATCTAATATGTGACTTGAATTGGAAAGAATATCCCAGCCTCGGGTTCACCACCTCCCTCAGCAGAACCTCTAGAACCCCTGTTTTCTTGGAAGAAAGTCACAATTATTATGATTGCATTGTATTAATTTTAATTTTTGTTTTTATATTGCTAAATGGTTTTAATTATAATTTGGTTTAATAACGTTTTAAGAGGGGGAGGGAAAATGTTGTTTTACGTTGTATGCTATTTTTATGCTGTAAGCCACCTGGATTGGACTACCAATGGGCGGTATAAAAATAAAATTTATTATTATTATTAAGAAGGTTCTCAAATGCAGGATATCATCCTAGAAATTAAACTTCCCTTATCCTTCAATAGTAGTTTGACCTTCTGTCACTAATAAAAATCTCAGTTGTGCCTATGAATTGCTAGGTCATGTATCTACATAGAAAGAGGAAAGTATAATCAGTTCATCTGGGGAATAAAATATTTCCTGATGCATTTTCTTAATAGTTAGAAAAGAAGAGAACCAGTGAAAGACAAATACAGAGATCACTGTGCGGTCCTTTACAGCCCCCCCCTCCACCCCCTAATCTTGGATTTCTCCTCTTGATGCTTTTCCCATGGAGAAAATTCATTCCTGGAAAAAATGGCCAACCATGGCTGTAAAAAGTCCACAGAAATAGCCCTGCTAGTCTGGAATATCAGTATGCAAAGGGATTTTGTAGCACCTTTTGTAGCAACTGTGCCAAAGAAGTTGTAGCATAAGCTTTTATAGACTTGGTCTGCTTCCTCAGAGGCATGGAGTGAATTGTTGCCCATGAAGGACCTTTATAATCAGACTGTGTGAATAGCCATAGAAATGCAAAACTTGTGAGTATGGTGATGAGGTGACTTCATTATTAACAAAGGGAAGAGCAAAGATGTTGCCTCAGGTCAGGGTAGATGGATGACCATATAAATCAGGGGTAGGCAACCTTTTTGAGCCAGGGGCCAGGTTGCTGTCCCTCAGACAATTGGGGGGCCGAAGCACCAAAAATAAAAAAAATAATAAATAAAAATTTAAAAAAAATGCATGCACACTCTCTCAGCCCCAGAAAAGCCATGGCAAAACCCCTGTGAAGATTTTACCAAGAAAACTCCAAGAACAAGTAATAACAACAATAATCAATATCATCATGGCGGGTGGTGGCGGGGGCAGCAGGACCAGCCTGGGGCCTATCGAAAGGCCTCAGAGGGCTGTATCCAGCCCCCGGGCCTTAGGTTGCCTACCCCTGATATAAATGGTGGATGGAGTTTTTGAATGCAGTGTGATAGTAGTTGCAAACTGACAAGAAGACATGATAAACTGGCTAGGAGTGGCTTCATGAGGCTAGGATGTTAACCAATATTATATGTGCAATGTGCCAGGAAGCCATTGTCACTGTTAAACCCACTGTTGACTTGCTCATCCTTTAATGTAATATATGACATCTTCTGTTGGGGGGAAGCAGACGGCGAAAAGTGCCATTTTGGGGGCAGGGAATGGGAGGGGCAGCCACATGGTGGGCGCCCCAACCCCTTCCCCAAATCGTCCTTGGAGCAGCTGGCCCTCCGCATGGCTGGCGCTCCGAGGATGACCTCCCACTGCAGCATCCATACATGCTGCAGTGGAAGAGTCGCCGAAGGTGTGCCAGCAGCCTTTTGTGGCACACCTTCAGCGACTTGTGAAAGGAGCACTATTTTAGCACTCCTTCCAGGGGCGGTGAAGCTGTGCCGTGGGGCCAAGGTGTGGGGATACCTCGGCCCCGCGGTGCAGCTTCCCGGGGCGGTCTATGGCTGCCCGTCTGCTTTCCCCTTCAGCACTCTACATTGGGCAAACAGGCTAGTCTTTGAACAAGATAATAAATGGACATAAATCAGAAATTAGAAATTGGAATACACAAAATCTGTTGAAGAACACTTTAGTCTTTCTGGGCATTTCATCACTGATCTCAGGACAGTGGTCTTTGAACAAAAAACAAATCAAAACAAAACTACAAAGAAAAAGAAAAAGAAACAGCTGAGTTACAATATATCCATAACCCTCAATCTATTAAAAGTGTCTCATGCTATAACTTTTTTTGTACAGTTAATCTCAAAGGAGTTACACAAGATCTCTTTTCATGGCTGATGTTTCCTATGTTATTGGGAGCAGAGAATCTGCTCCTGGGTACCATCAAAATTTTAAAAGCGATATCCTGTTTTGGTGATACTGGTCAGATCTCGAAAAGCCCCTTTAAAGTTCAGATCCAAAACAGTGGCATCACTAGGGATGGTGTAACCTGGTGCGGTAACCCATTGTGTCAACCCCCCCATTGACCTCTTCCCATTACTACACCATATAGAATCATAGTTTTTTTGTGGGTTTTTTGGACTGTAAGGCCATGTTCTAGAAGAATGTATTCCTGACGTTTCGCTTGCATCTGTGGCTTCAGAAGATGCCAGCCACAGATGCAGGCAAAATGTTTGGAATACATTCTTCTAGAACACAGTCCCACAGCCTGAAAAAACCACAAAAACCTATGTATGCCGGCCATGAAAGCCTTTGACCTTGCACCATACAGAATTCTTAGTAATGTTTTTTGCACTAATGTTACTGACAAATTGTTTTTCCCATACAGTGGTATCACTAGGACTGGTGACACCAAGTGTGGCAAACTCATGGTATCACTCCCATCGGCCTCCAGAAAATCTGACAAAATCAACAATTATTTAAAAAAACAGTAGCAACAAAAACAACAGCATGCGCTTATAACATGGCAGATGAAACCATGTGATTCAAAGCATTATTTTAATTGGGTAATGAGTTCTGAGCAGAGCCCATACACATTAAAAAGTTATGACAATAAATTTGCATAGAGTAACTGTGATCCATTGTTTGTTTTCACTATCTTGCATTCTAAGGCAAACTACCTTGGAACATGGAGGTTCCATTTAGCACACTATGGCTTCATCTGCACTGGAGAAATCTCTTAACTTGAACCTATGGTCAACCACTTTGTCCATTAAACCATTAAACTCACTTGGATCAGTTATTCTCTCTCATCCTGACCTACCTCACATGTTTGTTGAGAAGATAAAACTATTGAGGAAAAAGGCTGCATAAACCACATTGAGCCCAAAAGTGTGGTGTAAAAATACATAGCAATTGCATAGAGACAAATAATATTCACACTGCAGTTGGCAGACGGAGACACAAGGTTTGATGTTTTGATATATTTGATGGAAGCCATCAAAAGTATTATTATCCATTATTATCCCAGACAACTTTTATTCCATTTTCATTTTCAATTGGTGGCTATTTCACCTCATGACTAAATGGGCCTTACACTCTAGTTCTTACACACAAGCACATTTCTAGTGTTATTGAGTCTTGTGACAGCATTATTATTGTTTTTAAATTGATAAGTCTTTAATTTGTTGCTATGGTGTCCTCAGTGACACCTGGCAGGCAAAGCCCTCACCTCATAAATGTTACAGCCTTCCTTTCTATCTTCTCCTAGTTCTCACACACAGGCAGGCAGAAAGAGGTTCAAAACAGAGACAAAAACCTGTGGTGCGTGTCCCTGTATTGGGGAAAGACAGGGGAGAGCTTGGGAGGAAGCCTGCTAGCAGCAAGGATTGCACAGCAAAACAGGCATCTACAGTGTGAGTCCAGTACAAGTGGTGGAGGAGGAGTGTCACTGAAAACACAGAAGCTGCCCTTCCCAGGTTCTTCTCCCCATCAATTTCTTACTAGCAGCAGCATTTCAACATTTTTGTGCAGCTGGGGGGTGGGAAGCAACAGAAAGCTTCATTGAAGCTCTTGATTTTCTCCTTTAATTTTCATGCTGAGAAAAAATGGGAGGGAGGAAGAATGTCAAAGGAAGCGGTGGAAAGGTGGTGACTAGCCATGCTTTCTGGCCCTTCAAAGACTGCTGCTGAGAGAGAGAGAGAGAGAGAGAGGGGAAGGGGTGCAATTGTGTTCTTCGTTCTCTTCCCATTTTCCTCTCACTGGCCCCCTTACTTCCCTCTAGCTGCAGCAACAGCATACGATGTGTGAGTGAGTGAAGGTGGGATGCCCTCTTTTCAAAAGCCATTCTTTTTACCATCTTTCTCCTCCGGCCAGCAGAGCAGCTAGAACTGGGATGCAATCTAGGGCCTCGGCAGACAGCTTATTGAGCTGTCTTGGAGGCAAGGAAGAGGAGGGGCAGCCGCACGCGCGGCACCCCTTCCTCTTCCCGAGGTTGCCCTCGGAGCTGCCGGCCCTCCGCACGGCTGGCGCGTCGAGGGCAACCTCCTGCCGCAGCGTCCTCACACGCTGCGGCGGAAAAGACAGGGAAAGTGCGCCCGACGCGTTTAGGGCGCACTTTCCCTGTCTTCTAAAAGGAGCGCCAATTTGGAGCTCCCTTTCCATGGTCTGGTGGAGCTGCTGGCTGGATCAAAGAAACAGGCTCTTTTTACCACTCAGCCAGCAGAAGGGCCAGAACCAGAAGGCAGCTCCTTCCCACCAGCAAACAGATAAGCTTATCACACAGCCCTTAAGGAATGGGAACAGAACAGAATGCAAGGGAATGGAACAGAGCAAAAATGCATTTTACTACATGGGAGAATGCCACTGATGTTTCCGGGAGTCCCCGATCTGTTCCCCAGCCATTCCTGGCAGCCGATTTTTGAAGGACAATTTTGAACAGTCCTTCAAAAATCGGCTGCCAGGAACAATGGGGGAATGGATCGGGGACTTCTGGTGGCATTGGTGGCATTCTCCCGTGCAGTAAAATGTGTTTTTGCTCTGTTCCATTCCCTTGTGTTCCGTTCCGATCCTGTTCTTCGAAGTGCTGTGCGATAAGCTTAAGAGTGTCATCCCCCTCTGGGGTGTCACTTGGTGCAGTCCACATCTCCTGCACCCCCCTAGTGTTGTCACTGATCCAGATACTTCCATTCTGGTTGGTCCTAATATCAGAGAATTAAGACTTCTCTTTCTGTTTTTCATAGCAGACCTCTTCCCAAGTCATCCACAACAAATGTGTTTGTGGAGTGCTCAAATGACACTGCTGGGGAGGGTGGAAATGGTCATGCAGGCCATTTCCATCCATGTGAGTCATAGGGCTTCTTTCTAGTGATCTCTGATAGGGCTATGTATTCATGGAGGGGGTGTCACATGAGTCTCTGCAGACCACCTTGACATGGGGCATCCATCAAGGCATGACTTCTACTTAAGTGGGACTTCCAGGGTGTACACCTGTCAGGGGATGTGGTTTAGGACTTTGAATTGGAAGTATCCCCTTTAACTATTGCCAAATTTTAAAAGTTCTCAGAATAGAAAGCAAGAAGAGGGAATATCACACTGTTATGTAGCTTCAATTTAGCTCAGATTGCCTCATGAGGGAGATATTGCCATGTCTCACAGGCAATCCTGAGGATGAGTATGGCTGTTTTGTGGGTAATCCATGATTGGGTTCAAAATGTGCATGTTTTTAACTGAACTGAATCCAGGTGTGTGTGTGTGTGCCTTAATTTAATCTGAGCAGTTGCTTCAGAAAGACACATTTAACCTTTTCTGCCCACATCACATTTCTGACTGAGATCTCATGCACTCAAGTTACAGAGAACATTAAGAGATGCCCAAAATGTTGCCAATGGCAATATTGAGCTGGGGGTGGGAGATCTGATAATTCTTGTGGTGGGTGTTTGGAAGTATCTCATAAGAGCTGCCAAGTACAAACAATTCAGGCATGCGGCTTCTGACAAACCAACAGTATCCATTGCTGGTGCTGTTCATTGATAAGCAGACCCCAGAAGAAGGCAAAGGCAAGCCCTCTCTAAACAAATATTGCCCAGAAAACCTTGTGATAGCTTTGCTTTAGAGTCACCATAAGTCAAAAATGACTTGAAGACACACAACCATAAGGTTGTATCATTCTGATGGCTGCTGTTGGTGCAGGCATTGCCAATGCTCATGTGAACTGGCTATAAAAATGCTCACAGGAGCATTGTCCAGCATTGGAACCATTGGTAGAATAATGGGAAAGGGAATTGAGAGTTGACGTGCCTGTCATGAGTGGTATCATTTTATGTCTCACCCAAATGTTGCTTCATTAGCCCCCAAGGACAATGCTTCTGTACTGAATGCCAGCTCCTTATGGTGTCAGCCTTGTTGGCATCTCAAGATCATGGGTAGTAAAAACATTGACCAAAATGTCTTTTTGAGTCAGCTGTATGGGATAGGACTTGGAGGTGCCATTTTATGGTCATTCCACTATTCAGAGAACGCTTTCAAGAGGTTGCACCTTTGACCTTGCCTTACAGCAGGGATGGATAAAATGAGCCTGGGACTAAATGTGTCCTCAAGGTAATTTCTGTTGCTATTGGGCCCTAGATCCCAATCAAAGCTTCTTTCATTCAGCAAACAAGGGTAAATGGCTGATCCTGAAAACCCACACATTCGGACCATGTTCCCCCTTTCAAATATTTGTTTTTCCCAAGTAGAGTTCCATCTCATTTCATATTCACCCTCTTCAGTTTTTGGCATTTTGTTTATGTGGTCCTAGGGACCCAAAACTTGGAGTACAGAAAGTTACTTTTTATAAAGTAACAAGTTATATTTATAATTCCAAGACTGCCAAGCAGTTAGCATTAGAGCAACAATTTTAAAAATAACTATTTATCTCCCATTCTCAAAAGTAACTCAAATTTAAAAAATAGTAACATGAAGCTGTTTTGAGGTACAAAACATACTCTTCTTCTATCCACTCCATTTTCACTTTAGTACCTACATCAGAGCAAGAATAAGCAGGATGTGGCGCAAAAGGAGCCAGCACTTGAATGACTGATAACTCTTCCACCACTAAAGGGTGTATCTGCACTGCAGAATTAATGTAGTTTGACATTACTTTAGTTGTCATGGCGTGAAATTCTGGAATTTGTAGTTTTCTGAGATATTTACCTTTTCTGTCAGAGAGTTTTGCTGCTACAAGAAACTCTAGATCCCAGGATTTCATAAAATGGAGCCATGGCACTTAAAGAGGTACCAGACTGCATTAATTCTGCAGTATAGAAGCAAACCATATTAGTTTCCACACCTTTGCTAGGTACTATCATCAGAGAAGATCACATTATGATGTTCCTGAGTAAGTTACATTGGTTGTCCATTTGATCCTTTGCTCAGCTCAAGGTAACAGCTTTGTAGAACCCATACTACATTACAGATAGGAAGGATTGGTGGGATTTGTAGGTCAACACAATTTTTGAGTTAAGGTTGCTCACCTCTACTATAGAACTGGATTATGAGAGTGGTTTGGGCACCTCTGTGGATAGTCTCTTCCCAAAGGGGTTAAAAGATGATAATGATGATGATGACAATGATGATGATGACAAAGACGACGACGATAATGAAAGGAGATGAAGAGTGTAGAAACGGAAAGAAGAAATATCAATAACACAAGCTTGAGATGAATTTTCTTTCCCCCAATATTGTACCTGTTTATAATGCATTTTTGGGTGCTAAATTTGAAAAACCACAATAAAAATGTGGCACCACATACATTTCCTTCATAAATTCAGTATTTTTTTTACCCATTCTTGATACTCAGCTTTGATTATGTGTGGATACTGATGTTCCAATGTGATTTCTTTTAATGCTTTTGAACAGATTGTTGTGTTTCATATCAGTAAATTAAAAAGTTTGGAAAGTCTGTTAACTCCTTTCTTACGGTCTTAACCTCTCTCTTAGGACCAGTACAGACCAGCCAAAAGGACTGGCCTGGGAATGGAGTGGGGGTATGGTGACCGCATGTCAGCCACCCCAACTCCGCACCCACATCATCCTCATGCCATCCACCCAAACAGATGCCCTCATCCTCATGCCGTCCACCCAAACGTCAGGGCACTCCTATGGTGCAGTGTTTAGACAGAAGAGCCACAGCCGTAGCAGCAAGGACACCTTTTTGCCACTCCAAAAAGGAGTGGAATTTGCCAGCTCTTTTTGGAGTGGCAAAGTGCCAGATCAGGGCCATGTCATGCAGTTGCTGTGGCCCTGATCTGGTGCTCCCAGGGGTGGCACAGAGCCACCCTTTAGGGGCCATCTGTACAGCCCCTTAGTCTTTTCAGAATAATTCTTTGCAAGATCATTTCATCTAGGGGTTGAGTAAATGGGCCAGGACATCACAGGCTGAATCCATGCTATTCTGGCTGAGGTGCTCACCTAGACTGGTCCTAGGGTCAATGTAGGGATGGGTGGGTGTTTACATGGCCATCCCAGAACCACCCTGGGACCTGTTACTGGAACGTACTACTTACCTTACCATGCTATCACTCCTACTGAAAAGCCCTCTGTTGCCACATCTGACGTGGAAACAGGGTACCTGGCTGCACCCACTACTTAAACAGCCAGTGGCCAAATTGACACAGAGAAAGATGATTTACCCTGGGATAAGGCCAGATCCACCAGATCCATGCCAAGTCTGCCATGATCTATCCTGATACTGGCCTCAGGTTTTTAGCCTACATCATTTAAACAGAAAGATGTGAGGCCGGGGGGAACATGGACCTTTTGGCCCATTTGGACAACCCATCAATCACATATTACAACATGGAAATGTCAAAGCAAATTTTTTTTTGGGGGGGGGAAATAGATCTGTATGTGATGGAAAAAATCTGAGGTCATTTTTGGATTTGGGATGCCAAATTCCTATAAAACTGGTATACATTTAAAATATATTAAAATGTTTTTATGACCCTTAATTTTATAGGCTTATGTAATTAGCAACAATAGACTCATAGAATTGGAAGAGACCACAAGGGCCATACAGTCCAACCCAATAAAACTATTAGTACTACTACTATTATATCTTCCCCCTCATCTCCCTCCAATCCTTTCCCCCTCCCCTCCCCTCCCCTCCTCCTCCTCCTCTTCCTCCTCCTCAATTTTGTTCAAAGTTATCAGGGTGGTGTATGAAACAAGACATCAGAATACTCATAAAATGTGATAGAAGCAAAACATGATACTATCATAAAACAATTTGAAAAGCAATATGATATAAAAAGATTTTTTAAAGCCCCCCTTTTTTTTTTAAAAAAAGGTCTGACACCAAAAGATATTAAAAGCAGTGCATGGGAAGTTATACAAATGGGGTCCCACACCAAGGAAGGATGGTGTTAACACATAATGGTCTGGATCCTATTCTTAGCCCCAGTCTGATTATAGAGGAAGAGACCCACTTTAGTGGAGGCCCACTGAATCAATGGAATTTGCCTATGCATAGACTTATTGCTGATTGATTGATTATTATTTTTTATCCTGCCTTTTTCTCAGATTAGGATTCAAAGCTGTTTGCAATGATTAAAAACATTATTAAAAATCCACTACATACAATACTTAAAACACAAACAATTAGAAAAAGAAGTAAAACTAGGTTCAAACATGCATCATTAACACAGACACCCCCATCCACCCGTACACACCAGCACAGCAATTAGCAATATCCTGTGCTTTGTATAAAATGGGCCTTATATATCATCAAATGACTTTTGGATTAGAAAAGTCTTTGCTTGTCTGTGAAAAAAAAGTAGAGGAGGTGTCAGTCTAACTTCTCTGGGAAGGGAGTTCTAGAGCCTGGGGACAGCCACTGAGAAGGCCCTCTCCTGTGTTCTCACCAGATGTACCTGTGAGGGTGGTGGGATGGAGAGTAGAGTCTCCTTAGCAGATCTCAGAGCTTCAAATAACCTGGACTGGAGCTGTGTAGGACATTAAAGCTTATAAGCAGCTTTTCCAACTATTCAACCATTGATTCAGAGGGTCACCACTTTCTGAGACTCATTAATAGGAGACAGGCCAAAGTGTGAAGGGTGCTTAGATGAAAGCCTCCCCAGCAGTTCCTAAGATGGAAGTAGACTGATAGAGTATGTTGATTCATGTCACTTGCATGGGGTTGTTATCCTGTCTGCAAAAGGAGGATGGTCAAATGCTATTTCTAGACTAGACCTCTGTCCTTAGATCTTTAGATCAAAGCTCTTATATATATAATCCTTGGGTGCTCTGTTTGCTTTATGTGCACCAATTTTTGCATCAATGCCCCCATTGTCAAGAACACACTGTATGGACATTCAGAGGGGGCGTTAATAGCAAGCACAAATTCTACCAGGGCATCAGGGACACACAGTCCTTCAATTGCCAGTGGGTTTCCCACAGGTTTTTTCCATTCCCTGTGCATAATCATTCTTTAAAGGAGTATAAATAAAGAATTCAGTAAGTCCTTCTTCTACAACACCAATGAATAGGAAAGACAACCTTTTGGAACCACTATTCAGCCATGGAGATCTTCTCCTTTCTTCCTATTTGTCTTTCTTTCATGCTACTGAGTTTTCCAGGTGAGACAAAAAATGCAATCCATCCAGAAGATTCAACAGAAGAAATGTCAAAATTTATCAAAGGGTACCCTGCCATGCTGGAGATATTCTCCCATATTGTCTGGTATCCTATATTTGGAATTAGAGTTCTGCTTATTTAGTTAATGGGAAATACAATGCATTGTCTTTAATGACAGGAAATTATCATACTACAAAAATAGTGACTGATCTCTGATGGGATACAGTCGCTTTTCAGATTAATCGCTGATGTTATCAAATGTAAATCGCCACTGCTGCCACCGGGTGACTGCAACTCGGCTGTAGTCTGGCAAGCTCCTATTTTGGAAAACCAGCCAGCTAAGCATGGCTGGGACCTGGGTTGCAGCTGGGTTACAGTCATCCAGCAGCAGTGGGGGTGATAGCAAGCAATAGCTAGTACATTTCTATACTGGTAATCAGTGTACTTAAGCACTTCCTGAGCAGTTTACAATGTATAAGCTAATTGCCCCAAACAAGCTGTGTACTCATTTAACTGACCTCAGAAGGTTGCAAGCCTGAGTCGAGCCTCAGCCCCTGGCTGGTCTTGAACTCACAACCTTATGGTTTGAGAGTGAGTGGCTGCAGTACAGGCATATAACCATGGCACCACCAGGGCTCTTTAATTTATGTGTGATAACATCAGTGATTAATCCCAAAAATGACAGTATCCAGTCGGGGATAAGTCACTTTTTTGTAGTGAGATAATCTCCTAAAACACAGAGCTGTTGAATATTGCTTCTTATCAGTCAATCAATAATTTTAATAAAATCTCACCTTTCCCACAAGTTAGACTCATGTTGATTACTTGTTAGTGTGTAAGTAAGGGACTTTCCAGTACTTAAGTGCAGGACCATCTGTTTTTGAAATTGCACTCAAAGTAATAATTTACCCTACTGTTTTTTTTAAACCCAATGTTTATTCATATGGCTTATGATTGCTTTACTCTGTATTTGGAAGATGTTTGGGTAGATGCTCACCAAGCTGCTCACATATTGAGTATATGGTTTCAACAAAAGTGTGTGTCATCCTCCATGCACATTTTACTGCTGTGAAAAAAAAAAGGTAGCATTCATTTATATTACAGGTTAATTCTCCCTAATTTGAAATGCCTGGGACCAGACATGTTGGGGATTTCAAATTTTGGAATACTTGTATTTTCATATATGTACATAATGAGTTATCTGGGAGATGGGACCCAATTCTAAACAGAAAATCCAATCATGCTTCACATATAATACACATAGCCTGAATGTAATTTTATACAATATTTTAAATAATGTTGTGCATTAAACAAAGTGTATGTGTATTAAACCATCAGAAAGTAAAGATGTCACTATGTCAGCCACCTATGAAAAAATTTGGGGTTTCTTTTTTAAAGAATATTTCAGATATCAGAATTCCAGATAAGGAAGAATCAAACTGTAGCGAGCATAGGAATGGAAAATGCTTAGATATGCTGATAAGAACCTTATTTCTTTTTTTTTGACCAAGTGAACCCACAAATCACAAAAAAATGTCAGGGTACATGCAAAGCAAGATTGGCATATGGTGAATTTAGACTCTCAACACCAGCTTGCTCTCTTGTTCAAAGCAAAGCAAAGCAAAGCAAAGCAAAGCAAAGCAAAGCAAAGCAAAGCAAAGCAAAGCAAAGCAAAGCAAAGCAAAGCAAAGCAGCTTCATTTATATACCGCTTCATACAGTGCTATGGAGTGTCTAAGTGGTTTACAACTGTAAGCTCATTGCCCCCCAACAGCTGGGAACTCATTTTAGCGACCTTAGAAGGATGCAGGCCTGAGTCAAGCCTGAGCCCTGGTTAGTATTGAACTCACAACCTTGTGGTTTATCAGTGAGTGGCTGCAGTACAGCCATTTAACCACTGCACCACAGGGCTCCTCACAAATTCTACTGCTGCAAAACAGGTAAGATGAAGGGAATGTGGTAGACAAAGCATATCTTGATTTCAGTAAGGCTTTTGACAAGGTCCCCCACTATCTTGCAAACAAGATAGTAAAATGTGGGCCAATAGAG
Source organism: Phrynosoma platyrhinos (assembly GCA_020142125.1). Lineage (NCBI taxonomy): Eukaryota > Metazoa > Chordata > Lepidosauria > Squamata > Phrynosomatidae > Phrynosoma > Phrynosoma platyrhinos. The sequence goes on from CM034701.1 coordinate 387,674,821, forward strand.
CCTTTGCAGACTGTCAGAAATAGTGCAAATTGAGTCCACTTTAAGGGTTAGGGTTAGGGAACCATGTGAACTGTATTTTATTGTGGCACCAGAGCTCTCTAACAGAGAAGGCTCAGTGTCTCAGAAAAAAACCAATTCCTATGATTCCCTAGCACTAACCCTAACCCTTAAAGTGGACTCAATTTGCACTATTTCTGGCAGTCTGCAAAGGCCCTTAGTAATTGGTTGGCTGACCAAACCCAAAGGATTCTCAGCAATGGGTCCTCTTCCTCCTAGAGAGAAGTGACTAGTGGGATGCTACAAGGTTCTGCCCAGTGCTATTCAACATCTTTATCAATGACTTGAATGAAGGAAAAAGGGGGCATGCTTCTCAAATTTGCAGATGACACCAAATTAGGAAGAATAGCTAATATCCCAGAGGACAGGATGAAAATTCAAAATGACCTTAATAGATTAGAAAGGTGGGCCAAAGCTAACAAAATTATCTTCAACACAGAGAAATGTAAGGTACTGCACTTACAGCAAAAAAATAAAAAAAATAAATAAATAAATGCATAGATATAAGATAGGGGACACCTGGCTGAATGAGACTATGTGTGAAAGGGATCTAGGAGTCCTAGTAGACCACAAGCTGAACATGAGTCAACAGTGTGATGCCACAGCTAAAAAGGCCAATGTAGTTTTAGGCTGCATTAATAGAAGTATAGTATCTAGATCAAAGGAAGTAATAGTGCCACTGTATTCTGTTTTGGTCAGGCCACATATGGAATACTATGTCCAGTTCTGGGCACCACAATTCAAAAAGGATGTTGAAAAACTGGAGAATGTCCAGAAGAGGGTGACTAAAATGATGAAGGGTCTGGAAACCATGCCCTATGAGGAACAACTTAGGGAATTATGTATGTTTGGAGAAGAGATAGTTAAGAAGTGATATGATAGCCCTGTTTAAATATTTGAAGGGATGTCATATTGAGGAGGGAGCTAGCTTGTTTTCTGCTGCTCCAGAGATCAGAACAATGGGTGCAAGCCCCCAGATTATGGAATTGCCTGCCAACCGAGATACGTCAGATTACAACGCTAAACAACTTTAAAAAGGCTGTGAAAATGGATCTCTTCTGGCAGGCCTTTCCTGATTAGATTCCTGGCCTCAGGAGTTGTGCCTCCCTACCACATTTAGTTTTCTGGCTTGCTCACGGCTTTGTTTGTTTGAAATTGTTTTAATTATCTTAATTATTTTTAAGATTTATGTTGATTTTTAAGATATGCAGTTTAATACTTTTTTAAAGGGGGAGGATGGGGTTTTGGGGCTTGTAGTTTCTAGATTTTGATTTAATTTTTAACTGTAGTAAGCCACCCTGATTGTTTTTAACAAAGGGGTGGGGTATAAATAATAATAATAATAATAATAATAATAATAATAATAATAATAATAATAATAATAATAATAATATAATAATAATAATAAAAAGATATTCCACCTCAACATTATGAGGAATTTCCTCAGAGTGTGGTGGAGTATCCTTTGTTGGAGGTTTTTAAACAGAGACTGGATGGTCATCTGTCAGGGATGCTTTGATTTTGAATTCCTGCATGACAGGCGGTTGGACTGGATGGTCTTTGTGGTCTCTTCCAACTCCATTATTCTATGATTATATAATTTTATGCCCAGTTTTTTTTTCTCGTTGCTTTGTGCCTTCAAGTTATTTTCAATTTCCAATATTCCAAGACAAAAACCCAGGGGCAAATTCAGGCCTGATTCTGCCCAATCAGATGCATATCTGGTGGACCTGACCTTATCCCAGGGCAGAAGAGCTTTAATGTTGGACAGATTGACCCGTCATTTGCTGCAGAGTTAACAAGAAACTCCACCGAAAACTCTGCCTGTCCTGATGGCCTTGTGTGACCCTTACCTCCATAAGGGTCTGTACTGACTTGTAAGTGGTCAGTATTGCCCACAAGGAGACTCCTGTCACTGCATCTGATGCAGAAACAGGGTGCCTGGTGATGTGATTGTACCCATGTCTCTGCATCAGTCGTGGTGACGGGGTGTGTGAATGTGTCTACTCCCATGCAGAATCCACAATGGAGGCAAGGGATGGGAGTGGTACTGGATCTGTGGGGCGGGGATGGACAAGCCTATAAACACCTACCCATTCCTGTTCCAGCCTATCTGCTCAGCCTTAAATAAGTATTATAAAATAATAATAAAAAATTGAATGTGTGCTTTCCACTTTTAAATCTGTTTAATTTTGGAGTTGACTTACACAATATTTCAATTGTAGGAGTGTCAATGCTGGAAATGAAATGTCAGTTAGTAATTCAAAGAGATAGCTGTATTAGTCTGTAAAATCAGTATGTGAAGAGATCTTGTAGCACCTGTGAGACTTACTGAAAGAAATTGGCAGCATGAGCTTTTGTAGACTTAAGTTTACTCCCTCAGATGCAATGCAGATGCAATGAAGATCTCGTCACATACTATCAGTATGTTTCCTTATTCACCAAGGTGACAAATTTGCAAAATTTCTTTCCATATCTATCTGAAGAGATGAAATCCTTTTATCATTTCTGTTTAAAGGGAAAGGGTATGGCTCTCATCATGGAAATGACAGAATTCAAAAGCCAGATCCACTTTTTCCTATACAACCTTCACAACCCATCAGCATGCAAGGTAAAAAATGCTCTACTGAGATGCAAGTTTTTCATATAGTGAATATATGAATCTAAATAATCCTGCCCTCCTTCTAGATTTGTCTGCTGCTGGGAATTCAGATGCAACATTAAGATTCTTTCAGTGTGCCACAAAACAGATGATTAACTGAAGGATTTCTGGCTTAGCTGCACAAAGTGCAACAGTTTTGAACTACTGGGAAGCCAAATGAGAGAATGTGTAGATGGCTTTCCAAAGCCCTCTGATTTGCAGGGATGGACACACTTTCAAAAACCACACTGTTTTTGAAGCTTATTTGTAACTCTAGATTTATTTTGTTAAATATTAGTTGTTTTTGCACAGAAAACAACATTTTCTGGGCAGGATACAGCATTTTCCACAAAGTAGATTATTCAGAAATATTATTTTCCATTAAAAAAAATGTTATTCCCTGTGCAGAAAGTGCTGTTTTCAGTAGAAATCATCCTTGCACAGGGATGCAGGGAATGTCTCAACTACAGCATTTTCTGTGCAGGAAACAATTTTTTGTCCTATATGAAAATAAGCATGCATAATTTTTGTGCAAATCAAGTCCCCAACTGCAAAGATTCTTGTTCAGGATTCTTCTCATCAGGGTTTCTCAGTACTTGAAAAAACATTTTCTTAATAATTTTGTGATTATTCATACATCCTCTCTTTGTTATAGAAATGGCATGTATGGCTCTTAAAGCTGGAGAAGTGTTTATCAATAGACTTTAATTATTTTGGCTTCTGAAAATGCATATAGAGACTGGAGATAATTTCACACAAACACACACACACACACACACACACACCAAGGCTGAAATCCTACTATCAGAAACTAGAAAAGAGCCAGTGAATCAATAGGATTTACTTGTCTTGACTCACCTCTCATTAATAAATATGGGTCTATTCTAGAGGTTGTCTGCACAATTAAAATACTCCTCATTCCAGTTGGATCCCATTTTGGGAGTAAGACAGGATATCAATCCTTGAAATAAATAATTAAAAAATAAATAGCATGTGATCTGGGCACATGTGATTTGCAGGAGTTTGAGCTTTTTGTGCTCCTTTGATAAACTCCTTAAAATTTTCCAGAAAAAGACTTCACTGTTTGTACCAGAGAATCAGTTGAAATCCACAGAAATATACATTATTGCACCTGTGGCCTTCTGTCCATACATTTTTGGCAGCAGTAGAGTGAATAGATGTGAATTTGTGCAAGGAAATGATGACAAATAACCATTGATGCACATGTGTGAAAATCTGAAGCAATTAGCACAATCCACTTACAGTTGTCCCTCTCCATTTGTGGGGGATCTATTCCGGACCCCCCATGAATGGGAAAAAATGCAGATATTCAAGCCCGATGTATTTTAATGGCAGCATGCTCCCATGCATGTTGCTGTGGGTGTGCCACATGTGTGTGTGCATGCCATTTTGTCCCTCCTGGCTTGCCATCATGAAGTATCAAAATTGTGGATAGCAAGTTGGCGAACCAGGAAGGATAAATGTACTTCTAGCCCCTTGTTGGGGCCAACTAACAGGATAATAACATAAAGTATCCCCAGGGATGGATAGGTTTTCAGAAAAAGATGTCATGGTACCTGCAAGACAAAATGTACATATGGTGAACAAGTGGACGTAAACATCGCCTGTGATGAAGTTGGGTCTCTATTAAACCCCTTTGTTGTTGTTACTCACCCTCAAGTTGACCTCTAGACAGATAGGTTTGAAGTCCTTTGTTGGCTTCATGTTAACAACTACCCAGTGTAGAGAAAGAGTCAACTTTCATTTGTGACCAGGGCTGCATCTGCATTGCAGAAACGCCAGGTCAGTAGATGGAAATATGGGCTTGGTTCCTAATGTTCACTTCTTACATGGGAGATGGTATTTCTTTTATGACAGGGTTCCAGCACCACAACTACCCAATGCCAGGAACATGTCTGGGTAGATGCAAAGCAAGATGCTTATATGATGAATATGTGGCTTCACTGAAAATGTGCTACAATCCTTACTCTGTCTACTGCTGTAAAATGAGGAGAGGTAACAGTTCTTCCTGTTTACTTTAAGTTTCACAACAAGGCATATCAGAGGTGAGAACCTGTGTGAAGACTGAGACAGAAGAGAATGATTGAAGTCCACAAAACTGCAGGAAGAATTATAATCACAAACTGGATACATCTGCACAGGATAAATAATGCAGTTTGATATCACTTTAACTGCTGTGGATCAATGCTGTGGAATACTGGGATTTGTAGTTAGGAGGAACCCACACATCTTAAATTCCATAGCATTGAACTGAGGCAGTTAAAATGGTGTCAAACAACTATATTTCAGCAGTAGAGAAAGGGAGAAAGAAGATCTTTCAAAAATCCTTGGAATAACCCTGGTCAGACTGGGGTGGCTATCTGTGGGAAGCTAGGGAGCACATTAGCCCCCCCAGGAGACTTTGGAGGATGGTGTACCTAGAAAAGTCACTTCCTATTTACTTCTGGTTTTTGAAAAAGTCCTCTCTTGGCCTAAAGTAGCCAAGGCTTCTCTTCCAATTGCAGAAAATATGTTCTATACCACCTGGAGGCCATTTTGGGGCATTTGAGGGCCATGGAGCCACAGAAACAACCTTGGGGCCATTTGTAGTTGGGCTACACCTTGCCCACCTCTGGGTTGATCTCATCTTTTTTTATTGAAGAAAAGAACATACACACATCTAGATATTTTCTGAAATGCCAGTATTCTGTTCATTTTTAGAATTATGTTTCTGAACAACAGAGACTGAATACCTTTGCCTTTTCTTTCTCAAGGGAAAATTCATGAAGATTTTCATAATCATGTCTACTTAACGGAGTCCCCTTTATTTGACCGAAGGCCTTCCATGAACTCTCTAGGTATGAAATATTTGTTGTGTTGATGCAAGCCAATTGGCTCATATAATGCATTTCTGGCTTAAAACCAATCTCTTAATGTCAATTCATGCCCTATGAGGAACAGCTTAGGGAGCTGGTTATGTTTAGTCTGGGAAAGAGAAGGTTAAGAGGGGACATTACTTTTTCTATTTTCTTTTTTTAAAAAAATTAAAATATTAAATTACAGTACCAGAATTGTGGAATTTTACAAAAAGGTGAAAATAAAAATAAGTAAAAATAAAAATTTTAAACCCCAAAGGCATGCTAGGTAGGGCAAAGGGCAGCGAGGAAAACTTAAGGGGGAGTCGGGAAGAGAGAGTGCGATGGTGACCGCAGCCCTGGTCACCCTATTGCAAATATATGTGATAATGGCTATTATACAAAATGGTACAATTCTGTTTTTATTGACGAGCACAACTGGAGTGAGTACGAGGCCTATGTGGTAAAGCTCCAACTCATGGATTTCGTTCACTAAAGAGATGGGCCACCTATACTTTCTGGTTCTTTTCTTCAATGCCAGTGTTTTTGTATATTAGTATTTTATGTGTGGTTCTGAGAGTCTGAATGCTGTTGCCTGTTCTATTAAAATGGAACAGATATAGAGATGACAGTGTTGATATCTTAGGCCTTCTTTGCATTGGCCAAAAGATCATTTCCCCCTGTTCTGTCCTGTTCAGACAATGTGTGGGCCAAGCCCTGGTTCTGGGCCAAAGAGTGTAAATGATGCCTGGGCTGTTCAGTACCATCACTGGAGTACAACATCCTTACACTGGTTTAAAATAACATACTTCTTACTCTTGATCATCCGGAGAAGATCTAGAGGCTTCTGTTCTCATGGGCTGTCTTCATAGGCATTCGACTGAGCTGCCTGATGTATCTGCCACTGTTGCCATTCACTTGCTCTGAGTTCAGAATGAGGTTCAGAATGAGGTGCCCATCCATGTGATTGTCAATGGGTGCCCTGTTCTGATCCTAGAAGTGATTGATCTACAGTGGTAGCAGATGCGTTGGGCAGCTTAGCAGGATTTCCATGCATGCAGCTGCCCTGCCATGGGAATGGAGGGCTAGGTAATGGTGGGAAGTAG
>CM034701.1:387777683-387787997 GCA_020142125.1 Phrynosoma platyrhinos
CTCCTCTTTAAAGGGGGTAGGCCTCACCCAGGCTCAAAAACCCCCAGAGCTGACAAAGAATGAGTAAGGTGCTCCTTGCTCATCTAAATCAAAATGGCTGCCAACACGTGGCATCACGGAGCTATATAGCTCCTGAAATCTCGCTCCCAAATCACGTGAGATTAGAACTCTCGCATGACCCAGGAGCGAGACCTTTCACTCATTGGCCAAGCAGAGCGGCAAGGGCAGGCCCTCTGCCCTGCTTAGCCAATGGTGCGTCAGTGCCCTTATTTGGGCTGATGCAACAGAAGGCCCCTCCCAACTTGTCAGGGGGGGTGTCTTTCTCTCTCTCTGGCTATGGGGACATAACCAGACTCTTTTCCAGACTCCCTCACTATCCACCAACCCTGTGGAAAAATGGCAGATTGAAATGTTGGCAACATCCAATCAGAGTGAGCTTGGCAACAGCCAATAGGAGTTTAGTCAAGAAAAGGTGGGATCAACTCTCAGGAGCGGGTATAAATAGGCTGAGTGAGGTGTGAGTGGATAGATAGGGAATTCAATGGAGTTAGATAGGGATCAAGCTTTAAACTGAGTTAAAGATTTATCTGACACCGAGAGGGTTTTATCAGCCATGGAAGCTGAGGTATACTACTGAGAGGGGCAGTTAGATACGGGTTTTGAGTACCCAGGTTAAGGCCTAGGACAGTCCTTGGTAAATGGTGTCCAGAAAAATCCTGAGGGATTACAGCCAGAGAAAAGTCTGGGAAAACCTACCATAAACCAATGTGAAGTCAAACCATAAACCATGTGAGTGGTGCATGGCCTTAAAAGAGTCAAGTATGGAAAATGAATTGGTGTGGATAAAAAAGTCATAAAGTATCAACAAAGTTTTAAAGCTCATTCTAGTCAAAAGTTTTATGTAAAACTGTAACCTAGAGACCACTTATAGAATATAGCAACAGATACCGTAAAACTGTAATTGTTTAAGCAAATAAACACCATATCAATTCTGAATACCAACCATAAGAATGATACTGCAACCAATCATCTTGTAAATAAAGTTTTCTCTCTTTTTTGGGGTTCAAAATGTGATTGCTTGAGGTATTTTGAGATAATATAAATAAAATGCTACCATGAATTAATAATACATTTATTGCTGAAAATAGTAAGTGCCTGTCTTCCTAAAGAGTGCCACCTGAGCAAGGACGATTGTGGACGGAACTCAAGTGAGAGATCTGAGTTCGAGGGTCTTGCTATGCAAGTCGGTGCCAAGCAGTGGGGTGAAATAAGAAAAAACTAACAAGGGGGTTTGGAGTAAAAATCTCACAGGGCACCTCATTAGTTATTGGTGGCAGCTAGGGAGGTAGCCATCAGACCCCCATGGACCTCTCCATGATGGGAATTGGGGAGACCCCACTACATGTGTGCTATGCCACACAACCCTCCCTACCACCAATACTTAGCTTCCCCATGCGCAAGACTGCATGCTGGGCCTCAGAGAAGCCCCACCACAATCCCCCTCCCCTGATATTATTGGCTTTCAGAGACATCACTACTCACTGGGTGCCACCCCTGGGGATACATGGCCAGCGTGGCCAGGGAGAGGACAGTGAGCATGGCAGATTTTCCTCCTATTCCTCCTCCTCCCAGTCAAGAGCAGCCATGGCAGGAGCTGACAGGATAAAGATGTTGGATGCCAGTACAGGAGTGTCTCAGAACCCACTACTGTCACTGCTGCTGCTGCCTCAATAACCAGGATGAGGCCTCCTTGGGTTGTGGGTTGTGGGGCACCCTGCCACTGCTATCTCCCTAGTTGAGTCACTCCCCTTTCATTTTATCACCCAGTGTGGTGTGCACCCCTGGATTTCCTAGTGATGCCACTGCCACTACTCACTGAATGGCCATGGAGGAGATGTTATTGCAGTGAAATGGTGCATCCTGGGAATAGTTGTTGTTGCAGAAGGAAGAAGAAAATACCAACCTCTGCAACTACCTCTGCACACGTACATTGGACTTATGCTCGGTTATATCACTTACAGAAGGACTGACCATATGTGTACAGTTTTAGGCATGTAAAGATACACTTCAAGTCCTTCAGTTTGACACACTGAGTTCAGGAAGTCAGAACCAGTAGGGATGATGATGTTGGCAGAAGGACTGCTTCCTTTGGTCCTGCTTCATCTCTGTGCATTCCTTCTACATGTAGAGAAAACCGGGATGTACAATCATGTTCACTTTTTAATTACTTTGTGTAGGAAATGTGTGAGTTGAGTGTCCTCCCACTAAAGATTTGATAATTATACATCAAGTTCTGTACTATACATTATGTTACTATACATAATGATGCTGCATTTTTGTAATTTATATTACTATAGTACATTGCCAGCTCCCAAAAGTAAAATTGATATAAAATTGATATAACTCTCTGATTAGTACTCTTCTATGGTTGAAATCCTCTTGGCACCATACATATGTGTAACTGAAAGGAATTATGTGTGCTTATTTCTTATTTTATAATGTCATGCAAGGAGCTCCTAGTTCAATATCCACCTGCTTGTCAAAGCAGCTGTCAACCCTGGGGGCACTTTCATGGTCATTTACTGCTTGGGAGGGAAGGAGAGGGAGGCAACAAGCCGCACTTGTCCCAGCTGAGGTTCTGCTGTTGGGAGAAGAAGAGTAAGGTCGCTGTCTCAAATCTCCAGCAAGATGTTGGAGATCTGGAAGAGGTACTTTATTCCACTTTCCCACTTCCATTTGAAACTCCACTCAGCCATGCAAACCCACCGTGTGACATTGGGCAAGTCATATTCTCTCAGCCTCAGAGGAAGGCCAAGACAAACCACCTCAGAACAATTTTTTCCCCCAGAAAAACCCATAATAAGTTCACCTTAGGGTCACTACAAGTCAGAAATGACTTGAAGGCACACAAAAACAATAACATTGTAGGTGCCACATGTCAATAAGAGTTCCATAAATCAACATTTATGTAAGTTCCATTGAGTAGACTTCCACCTGCAGCTGTTTGAATCATAGCTGCTGTCCACATGTTCCTATATTTTTTACATCTTAATAGTTGAGTGCTTTCTTTGTTCCACACAATATTGCTTTTGTATGAAAGCACACTCTCTCCCCCTCTTTGATTCTTTTTTGTGAGGGAGGGCATTAGGAAGGGACATGCTGTATGGATATTTAATTGGATGTCCCCAGAAGTATCACTATCAACTTAGAACACAAAGTTCAGCTGCCAATGAAGATTGCCCAGCAAAGGTCCTTCTGTTCCCTGTGGGTGTCAACCTCCCCTTCCCCAAAGGACTATAAATAAAGAAGTTTATTTAGTCCTGCTTCTGTCATAGACCTGTGTAGAAAAAGACTGGAAAGTCTCAGGGTTAAGCCATGGAAACCTTTTCCTCTCTTCTTCTTTTTTTCTTACTCCTGAGTTTGTCAGGTAAGAGGTCTACAGGTATCCATTTTCATCCACACAGTCTGAATAAACAGGGCCAGGAGGGCTCTTGAATGGGCTAATATGGGGACCTAGGCATTTTGGAACTAACCCCCCCCCCCATAGTAGCATGATAAATCTTGAGTATTTGAATCCTATTTCTTTAGTTAAAGGTAAAAGTATTCCCCATTGACAATTCTGCACTGCCCCCTATAGTGCTCACCTCTGTTACTAAACTGAAGAGCCAGCTTTGTCAGAGACTACACTGTGATCATGTGGCTAGCATGATTGCAAAGAACACTGTTTACCTTACCACTGAGAAGTGGTACCTATTTATCTACTTGTATTTGCATGCTTTCGAACTGCTAGGTTGGCAGAAGGTGGGACTAGTGATGGGAGCTCACCTGGGCCTTGAACTGCCAACCTGCAGATCTTGCAATCAACAGAGTCAGTGTCTTAACCACTTGAACCACTTTATCTCCTATTTAGTTTATTTCTTTAGTTACAGGAAGTATATCAGAGGTTACCTTCAAGGAATGGGAAATATTTATTGCTGCTGGGGATCAACTCTTTCTTGAAATGGTGTTTTTTTTAATAATAAAAAATAATAATATATTTTTCAGGATTCACTTATACTCAGCTTCCAACATGCGTTGGCAAATGCAAACCACAGTGTGATTCAAATGAAATAATTGGTTCAACAACAGTATGTAAGGAAAATTCTAATTGGTTCTACTGCTGTGAGAGAGAAAGGTAAAGTTTCTACTTTTTAGTTGAAGTGTATTTTCTTGGTAAGGCGAGCAATATGAAAGGGAAACCTAGATATTATATGTCTATAATGTTGAGATAATGCAAATATACTTTGTTTTTTGTGGGTTTTTCAGGCTGTGTGGCCATGTTCTAGAAGAGTTTCTTTCTGACGTTTTGCCAGCACCTGTGGCTGGTATCTTCTCTGAATGCTCACAGATGCTGGTGAAATGTCAGAAAAAAACACATCTAGAACATGGCCACACAGCCTGAAAAACCTACAAAAAACTATGGATGCTGGCCATGAAAGCCTACGACTTCACAAATATACTTTATTTTATTTTATTTTAAGCTTCTGGCAGGCAGCTAAAACAGTGGTCTTTAATGTTTCAAATTGCTCTGTTTTATCAGTTGTAAAATTGTATGTCAGGACTGTTATTAGACTGTTTAAAAAGTTTTTGAAAAGTATATTTTGAAGTGTTTTATATTTGTACTGTTTTGATTGTTTTTATTTGTTCATTGCCTTTGTGGGCTGGGAAGCAATATAGAAATATCTTAAACAAAACAAATAAATTGTGAAGCAGAATGGGATAATGTATCATACAAAACAGAATAAAGCATGGCATCTTAGAATGGATAGATAAAGTGTATGACCATGGCACAAGGAGTCCAGGAGCAATCAACACCATTGTCCCATAATAAACTGCCAATGACAACTGGATCATTCTGCCCAAGGGTAGGATCAGCTCTGGGATCCTCTCAACAAGATATTGATTGGAATCCTTTTGGCTAGTCCAATTGAATCAATTATATTTACCTACTTGTTGATTTGCCATTAAACAATTGATTCAAGACAAAGGGTTGAGGTTTATTGTTAGGTCTAATCTGTACTGCAGAATTAATAGAGCCTGACACTGTTTTAACTACCGTGGCTCAATACAATGGAATACTGGGATCTGTAGTTTTGTGAGATAGTTACCTTTCTCTATCAGAGAGTACTGGTGCCACAACAAACTACAAATCTCACTATTCCAGAGCACTGAATCATGGCTATTAAAACTGTGTCATACTGTATTATGCAGCCCTAGTCTCAGCTAGAGAAGACCCACTGAATTAATCAGATCTATCTATATGTTGATTCATCATTCCACAATTGATTCAATCGGCCTACTTGAGTTTACACTTACAATAGAATTCATCACATTGGGACAGATTCAGAGGATCTAGGAGGAGACATCTATTGCTCTCAGTAGTCAAGCTCTTGGTAGGATTTTAAAAGATCCTGAGTATTGAAAAGATATTGAGATGTTAAGATGCATCCTTGATGACCACAGAAATGTTTGAAACATCTCCTCAGACTTATACAAAAGGCTAGTTAGATGAATAAAGAAGAGTGTATCATGGCCTATGTGATTCTCATCTAGTTTTCTTCTATTTGGCAGGGATGCTCCAAATAAAACCCCATTCATTAATGATATCCCAGAAAATCCTTACCTCCGAAAAGACCTTTACTAAAAGATGGACTTCTTCTTCTGACCATTCTTGTCTGGCAACCATTTGTCTTTTAGCAGAAACTTTCCTGCTCAAAAACTTTCTGAAGAGGAAACCTATCATGTCTGGTATTACTGCATTGACTTCCTACTCTGAATAAAAACATAAAACTATGGTACCAATGAACTATTGTTTTTCCCCATTAACTCCAAAAATGGAGACAAATGTGGACACCCCTTTTTATTGTTTTATGGAAAGGATTTTAAAAATGGCTGGAATCTTGTTGATTCCTTAAGCGTGCATAAGTACCCCTTTGTAAGCAGCTGAACATTTTTGTCTAGTGCTGAAATCTGTGATTAGAAACAGGGGGCCTCGGCAGATGACTAATAGAGTCGTCTCCGAGGCCTGGAAGAGGAGGGGCAGCCGCACGAGCGGCACCCCTTCTTCTTCCTGAGGTTGCCCTCGGAGCTGCCGGCCCTCCGCACGGCCGGCGCACCGAGGGCAACCTCCCGCCGCAGCGACCGTATGCGCTGTGGCGGAAGAGTCAGGGAAAGTGCGCCTGACGCGTTTAGGGCGCACTTCCCCTGACTTCTAAAAGGAGCGCTCCTTTCAGGGTCACCGCAGGAGCGCCACGGTGCGGCTGCCATTGCCCCGCAGCGCTCTGGACCAGGGCATCCTGGACGCCCTGGTCTGCTTAGGCCCAGGGTTGCTTACATAGCTGTATAATGTGCATGGGAGAACTTTGCACAATGCTAATAGATGTGCATTGCATTCAAGTGTACATTTGGTGTCTTGGTTCATTCGTACAATGTTGCCATTGAACAACAGGACTAAGTAGTACAATTGATGCATAATTTTGCACGTGGAGATTTAGGCAAGTATAAAAATACATAGCGAGTCAACATGGTATAGTGGTTTGAGTGTTGGACTATGACTCTGGAGAACAGGGTTCAATTCATTGCTCAGCCATGTAAACTGACCTTGGATGAGTCACATATTCTGAGCCCCAGAAAACCCCTTGATAGGTTCTCATTAGGGTCCCCATGAGTAACAAACAAACAAAAAATGATTTGAAAGCATATAGCAACAACAAAGATATATAATAAAATTTGGTACCAACATATGGATCATCCACAAATAGTATTTCCAGTTTTAGTGTAAGGCTATGAAAGCTGGACTGTCAAGAAAGTTGATAGGAAAAGAGTGAATTCTATGGATACCATGGGCCACCAAATGACTCTAGACAAAATCAAGCCCAACCTCTCCCTAGAAGCCCAAGCAATTAAACTAATGTCATCATATTTGGGAAAAAATATTGGTGAAATTAAATATGACGGCACCCTCATATTGAGGATGGGGCAAGCTTGTTTTCTGTTGCTCCAGAGACTAGGGCATGGGGCAACAGATTGAAGCTAAGGGAAAAGAGATTACACTGAAATGTTAGGAAGAGCTTTCTGAGCTGTTTGACCATGGAACATGTTGTGTCAGAGAGTGATGGAGTCTTCTTCTTTGGAGGTTTTTAAATAGAGGCTGGATGAACATCGTCAGGAGTGCTTTGATTGTGTATTTCTGCCTAGCAGGGGGTTGAACTTGGGGTCTCTTCCAACTCTGTGATTATTTGATTCTAAGAAGAAAAAGAAAAACAATTTGCTGTAGGTTCCTCTTTGTTTGTTTCTCTTTGAGAAAATTATTTCTGTGTCTCGTAATAATGCTAGTTATTGGAAATAAAAACTTGGGCTTTCCATAAAAATACACTGGTTCAGAGGTGAATGGTATCTGTTTGGGGTTTGTTCCAGACTTTAAAGGAGCAAGCCAAGCCCTGAATCTATGTGGATTCTGGAATAAAATTCACCACACTACTGGCATAAAAGTTTCCTACCAAGCCTACATGTGGCTGTAGTATAAGTAGAACAGTGTTGGAGGAGCCTTATGCTCAAATATTAGAAGAGCCTTTTAGTACTCCAGAATGCATAGCTCATCTCAGCCAACAGTTCTCTTTAAGAAATTAATTGGTATGCATCCTGGCATTCTTTGAAAGACAAATCCAAGAAATTCAAACAAACAACAGTTGAGGCTTGTATTTGCAGTGCAGAAATAATACAGTTTGACATCACTTTAACCACCATGGTTCATTGTTATGGAATTCTAGCATTTGTAGTTTTGTGAGATATTTAGCTTTAACTCTGGTGCGGCAACAAACTACAAATCCTCGAATTCCATGGCATTGAGCCATGGCAGTTAAAGTGGTGTCAAAATGCATTATTTCTGCAGTGCAGATGCAGCCTCACATAATGTTCAATCTCAACCTGAGAGAGAACAAATACAACAACAATAAAATCAGTCAATACAACAACAATAAAATCAGTCAATAACTACTTGAACCAAATTATTTTCTACAGTGCAGTGTTTTTCAGTAAATGTTGAAAATTAAATGATCAATAAGCTAGGGAAGTAGCTACAGAGAGGGCACTTCATGATACAGGTACTACAATGAAAAAAGCCCTTGTCTCTTGCAGCATCCATATGACTCCCACTTATCAGACTTCAGATGTTGGTGGTTGGAGATATACAAATTTAAATTTGATCTGAATAGGACCCCAGTTCCCCATTCCTGGCAGAGAACCTGGCCATTTCTGAGTAAAGGGTGCATAAGGGAAGTCATAGTACTAGTCTATTCAGCTCTAAAGAAGTAAGAATCTTCCGTTTACACTGAGCTTCGAACACAAGAAGTCAATCGACATAGATGTAATACAGTATAGGTTGAATCTCCCTTATCCACAATGCTTGGGACAAGAAATGTTTTGGATTCTTTTTTTGGCTATACCTACATTTGCATATATGTACATAATGATAGCTCAGAGATAGGAC
This sequence comes from Phrynosoma platyrhinos, assembly GCA_020142125.1. Lineage (NCBI taxonomy): Eukaryota > Metazoa > Chordata > Lepidosauria > Squamata > Phrynosomatidae > Phrynosoma > Phrynosoma platyrhinos. The sequence goes on from CM034701.1 coordinate 387,786,211, forward strand.
CCAAGTCTAAACACACAATTCATTTTTATTTCAATATACTCCTTATACACATAGCCTGAAGGTAATATTATACATAACATTCTTAACAATGGGCCATTGCAGACTGGCCCAAAGGGCTGGCCTAGGGGTAGAGTTGGGGTGGGGCAGCTGCACGACGGCTGCCCCAACCTCACCCTGATGCCGTCCTGATGCCGTGTGGCCATATGCATGGCATGCAGTTTCAGGACACACTTCTGGTACTGCATGCAGACACGCTGCATTGAAAGGGCGTGGAAGAGCTGCAGTGCAGGCTCTTAGGGCTGCCTTTTGCTACCCCTAAAAGGAGTTGCATTTTGCTGATCCTTTAGGGGTTGACTTGGCCCCAATCCACCATTCCCTGGGGTGGCTCTCTGCCACTCCGAACGGGCCATCTGCATTGGCCCAATGATGATCATGAAACAAAGTTTGTGTACAGTGAACCATCAGAAAGCAAAAGGTCTCACTATCTCAGCCTCCCATGGAAATGTTTTTGGTTTTTTGGAATATTTCAAATTTTGGAATTCCAGATAAGGGAGACTCAACCTGTATAATATTATCTAATCAGTTCCTGCTACTAAGGGGGGGCTGCAGACTGCCAGAAATAGTGCAAATTGAGTCCACTTTTAGGGTTAGGGTTAGGGCTAGGGAATCATGGGCACTGTAGTTTATTGTGGCACCAGAGCTCTCTGACAGAGAAGGCTCAATGTCTCAGAAAAAAATACAATTCCCATGATTCCCTAGCACTGAGCCAGGGCAGTGCCTCAATTTAATGTGCACTATTTCTGGCAGTCTGCAACCCCCCTAAGTCAGCAGCAGAATTAAAAAAAATAATCAGGGTTTCTGAATGCCTTACAAATAGTAAGAGTACAATCTTATTAGATAATAGAAAATTATATTTTAAGAAGCACTATACTTTTGGTAGGCCTGAGAGCCAGCCTTCTGAACTAGGAAAAATTTGGCAGTCTAAAAGTGCATAAATGAAGCTGATGGTTTCAAAAAATTAAACTGTGTAGAGGTGCCCCGGGAACTTTGAACTGCTGTTTCTAAGTGCTACATCTGTTTGTTGTTGTTAACTGCCCTCGTGTCAGTCTCGACCCATGGAGACCCAATGGACGAGACATCTCCAGCCCCCCCATCCTCTACTGCTGTGCACAGCTCCTGCAAACTTGTATTCATGGTCTCTTTAATAAAGTCCATCTATCTGGCATTTGGACTTCCTGTCTTTCTACTTCCCTTCATCTTTTCTAACATTATTGTCTTTTCCAATTGTGATGTCCAGTCTGGACTGTTTAAATTCTCCCCTACATTTTCCTTCATTTCACTTTAGTATGTTTGAGCATAGGAATGTTCTATTGTATTTTGTGGGAGGAGCTGTAGGAATCCCCTACATTTTTCTAGTTTTTGGTTTGCCCCTTCCCAGCAAGCTCTGCTTCAGCTTGGGATTTTTAGTTTTTTCTTAGGCAGGCTTGGCTTTATCTGTTTGGTGGCAAACAGGCACAGACAGAGGGAAAGGGCATTTCTTACACCATTTAGCCAATTTTCAGTTACCATTTAGCCAATTTTCAGTTACCAATAAGCCAATTTATTTACCATTTAGCCAATTTATTTACCAGTTAGCCAGATTAGTTACCAGAAGCAGTTAATTCTATTAAACATCAACAATAAAGAAGTCAAGATCACCAGAAGCTGAAAGACCATGCACCAGCTTCATTGAGTAGGAAATCAAGCCAAGATCCAACCCAGAGAGATGACAACACTGAAGATTGCTG
>CM034701.1:387799474-387814731 GCA_020142125.1 Phrynosoma platyrhinos
GGCTTGGGCCCAGGGTATTTGGAGGACCGCCTCTCCCCACATAATCCGCTCCGCACACTCCATTCATCCGGGACTAATCTGCTAGAGGTCCCCAAGTCTCACTTTGTGAGGACCTCTCAGAGGGCTTTTTCCATCGTTGCCCCTTCCTCCTGGAATAACCTTCCTGCAGAGCTTCGCTCCTCTGCATCACTTGTCTCTTTCAAAAAAACTTTTAAAACGTATCTATTTCAGCTGGCATTTCCACCTTAAGTAATGGTACTTTTTTTTTCTCCCCTCTGCCCCATGTGTTTTTTATTGACCCCTGACTGATGTGTTCTTAACTTTTATATTGTAACAATTTTAACTTTTTTACTGTAAGCCGCCTTGATCATATCTATGGAAAGGCGGGGTAAAAATAAAATTTATTATTATTATTATTATTATTATCTGAAGAAGTAGACTAAAGTTTATGAAACCTAATGCTACAAATGTCTTTTTTTCCAGTCAGTCTCAAAGGTGCTACAAAATTTCTCTCTATATTAGTCCCCCCACTGTTGTCAATCTAGTTTATTGTTCTACTATTATGAGAGAGGGAGAGACATTTCCTGTTATCCACTTGCAGTAAATTGAGTCACCCAATATTAATAATAATGATAATGATAATGATGATGATGATAATAATAATAATAATAATAATAATAATAATAATAATAATAATAATAAATTTTATTTATATCTTGCCTGTCTGTCAAGCAATCGGGGCAGCTCACAACAGATTAAAACTTCATACAATTTTAAAATGCAATCCAAAATCCCACAACCCTCCCACCCCTTAAAAAAGAATTAAACAATTTTTGGCATTAAAACAAGATGGTTAAGACACTCAATTAAAAAAACAATCCATAGACAAACAAACAAATAGTAGGCAGGGCAGTAATTGTAGCTGAAAAAAAAGGAGGGATAAGGAAACTCATGAGGCTGGGGAGTCTAATCAGGGAAGGCCTACCGGAAGAGATCCGTCTTAACAGCCTTTTTAAAGCTGCTTAAAGTTGTCAACTGATGGATCTCATCTGGCAGGCCATTCCATAATTTGGGAACGGTGGCCAAAAAGGCTCTCTGGGAGGTTGTCGACAGCCTAGTTTTCATTGGCTGTAACAAATTTCTCCCAGAGGATCGGCGTGTGTATGCGGGATTATATGGGAAGAGGCAGTCCCGAAGATAAGTTGGACCCAAGCCATTTAGGGCTTTAAAGGTTATAACCAACACCTTATACTGGGCCCGGAAACTGATAGGCTACCAGTGAAAAGATTTTAGCACAGGGGTTATGTGATCTCTCCGCGATGTACCTGAGACCACTCTGGCAGAGTGTGCACCATGGTCTCAAGATCCCTTAAATATTTAGCCCATCTATTATTAACTGGGCCACAAATACTGATACTCAGCTTTTTTGTCCTAAGACATCAGAACAATATTCTTTTCCTGTTCTGGTTGCTAGTCACATTGATAACCCACCTTTCTCTCAATGAGCTAAAGGTGTTGCACATGGCTTTCCTTACAACCTTGTTAGAGGGTGACTGGATCAAGATGTCATAGTCCAGAGGATCTTTACACCTATATCTTCCAGTCCAACACTCTAACCTCTACATCATCCTGCTGTTTTATACTAAGGGTGGAGATTGTGTGGTGTGTGGATCACATGTGTACAAAGGGAAGGAGCATGTGGCCCTTGATGCCCATTAATCCAGGACCTTGAAATAATGGATCTTTTAGCTGAAAAAAGTGGAAACCATATCAGGGATCCTAAAGGCTGCTTCGGGGCCAACCCTCACTGCAAAACAGCCAATAAAGTGGAACAAGCTGATCTAGTAATCTGTTGTGCCACTTCTTGTGAGTGATGCCACATGTCAGCAGTTCAGTACTGCCAAACATTGGCCAGCTGACCCATGGCACAGGCCCATCCCCATCTATTTTGTGCACACAAACACCACAAAGCAGATAATATTTGTAATTGTAATGGTAGCCCTCTCACACAACTCTCAGTTCTGTGAGGCTCGTGCATTTTTCGTAACGTGTAGTTTATCATCTTCTACAATCCACTTAGAAGTGAGTTCCATTGTTCTGAACAGTGCTTACTCCCAGGTAAATATGTATAGCAAAGGTAGGTAATTTTGGTGCGTGTAAGGGGCTATACATGTTTTTGTCCCTATAATCTCTCAGGACTGAACCGACTGCAAGAATTTGCTAATAACGATAACAATATTAATAATAAACAAATCTAGAAGGGACTAGAAGTCTATTTCTGGTTTTTCTTATTAAACAGTACAGGAACTAATATGGTTTAGTGTAGCTCGGTTAGGAATCTGAGAGGTCAGGGTTCAAATTCTTGCTCAGACATACAAATCCACGTGGTGAAGTCATACTCTCTTAGCTGCAGAAGGGACATCTACACTGTAGCAATAATGCAATTTGACACCATTTTAAGTACTGTAGCTTCATCCTATGGAAGCCTGGGATTTGTAGTTTTGCAAGGTCTTTAACCTTCTTTGCCAGAGTGCTGATATCTCATAAAACTACAAATCTCAGGATTCTGTAGGATGGAGCCCTGGCAGATAAAGTGGTATCAAACTGCTATTCCTGGAATCTTCCAAAAGGGAAATTGCTATTCCTGGAATCTTCCAAAAGAAGTAATTGGCCTTTTACTCCCCAGAGTAATGGTGTTCTAGAAAGTCTAGGAGCCATGGAAATTACTTTGGGGCTGCATGTAGCCTTAAGATCACACTTTGACTTTCCTGATGTATAGGATTGTATAGTAATAGCAAGTACATTTGGTAGGCTTTTGTGGATTTTCCTGATGCTTCACCTGAATCTGTGGCTGGCATCTTCAGAGAATGGTGGCATGGAGGTGTATGGGGTATATATACTGTGTGACCCTTGGTTGAGAGGATTAGCATGTAAATATGTGTATTGTTCTGTTGAGGCAAGACTTCAAGGTGAAAGGACATGCGAGGAGGATTAATGTCTATTTAATTAATGGTCCATTGTCTGCTGGGAATTAGCATGTAAATTAGCATGTAAATCTGTGTATTGTTCTATTGAGGCAAGGTCTCAGGGTGGGAGGATATGCGAGGAGGATTAGTGTCTATTTAATTAATGGTCCATTGTCTGCTGGGAATTAACATGTAAATTAGCATGTAAATCTGTATATTGTTCTATTGAGGCAAGGCCTCAGGGTGGAAGGATATGCGAGGAGGATTAGTGTTTATTTAATTAATGGTCCATTATCTGCTGGGAAACCCCCTGATCCTGGGTGAAGTTCATTTGCATTTGCTGAGTCCTGATTTTGGTGTTTTTGAGAACTGGTAGCCAAACTTTGGGGGGATACAGATGGCGAAAAGCACCGTCTTCAAACCCAGAAAGGGGAAGGGCAGTTGGATGCCGGGTGCCTCAACCCCTTCCTGAGGATGTTATCGGAGCGCCTGCCATTGCACATGGTGGGCGCTCCGATGATGTCATTCTGGAGCAGTGTTCAGACACGTTGAGCCAGAAGGAGTGCGGAAGAGGCGCCTGGCTCTCAGCACCCCTTTTGGCTCCTCTGAAAGGAGTGCTATTTTAGTGCTCCTTTTCAGAGGTGCCATAAGGGTGGATCGGGGTCGAGGCATGGGGCAGCCTCAGTCCCAATCCGCGGATTCTCGGGCGGCCCATGGCTGCCCGTCTGTAGAGGCCCTAAGTTTACTTTCAAGGTTTTTTCTTTCCTGTTGAAACAGGTGTACAGGTGTTTGCAGATTTCAATGGCTTCCCTGTGCATTCTGACCCAATAGTTGTTGGCATGGTCCTGAATTTCAGTATTTTCAAATAGCATTTTGTGCCCAGGTTGGTTTATAACATGTCCTCTACTGCTGATTTTTCAGGCTGGCCCAGTCTTCAGTGTTTCTCATGTTCCTTGATTCGTGTTTGAACACTGTGTTTTGTGGTCCCTATATAGACTTGTTCACAGTTGTACAGTATGTGGTTAAGTCCTGCAGCTGTGAGAGGGTCTCTCCTATCCTGGAATAAATGCCCGGTTAACTGGAGGTGATTGGCTACTTGCCCTTCTTGACGCCACAACATGATAGCCTAGAAATTGATTTATTGTATTTTATTTGTGTTAATCTGATTTTATTTCCATTGCAGTTTAATTCAGTTTTAAGGGGTGGGAGGGTTAGGGTGTGGGATGAAGGAATGTTTTAATTGTTGTCTTTTTAACCTTGCTATATGCCACCCCAATTGCTGGGTTACAAATAAAATTATTATTGTTGTTGTTGTTGTTGTTGTTGTTGTTGTTGTTGTTATCCTTTGCTTAGTACAGCATTTCCTAGATTATTTTCGTTGGTCTGTAGATCATTTGGAGGTTGTGTTTCCTCATCAGTTTCCCTATTCTGTCTATGACTCCTTTGATGTATGGTAAAAATACCTTCACTTTGGTTGGTTGTTTTTCTTCACTCCTGTGGTTTTTTTCTGGATCTGGCTGCTCTTCTGATGTCTGAGCTGGAGTAACCATTAGCTTGTAGAGCCCAATTTAGGTGATTCAGTTCATCCTCCAGGTCAAAAATACCAAAATCAGGAATTAGTAAATGCAAATGAACTTCACCCAGGGTCAAGGGGTTCCCCATCAGATAATGGAATTATTCACTAGTAATTTTCTAAAATGGGGATTTCCACAAACTGGGCTTACTGTAAAACTGAGTGGAAGGGCAAAAGATGAAACCAGCAAGAAAGAATGAAAGCCTTGTCAGTGTCAGGGGAAAAGTGGAGTCTATCCATACCAAAAAGCCAAAGTTGGAAGATTAGTTTCTTCTTGCATTGGCAGGCCTAAAATATGTTATTGTTTGTGTTTCTATATGTGTGCATGTATATGCTGACATTATTCTTTCTGATGATTAAAAGTGTTTTCTTTATAGTTTTTACCTGATTATTTAAAGATAAAATACTTCCCCCCCCCCTTTGCCTTCACCACAGATGAAAGGTTAGGGTCATTAGGTCAAGGACTAGACTCAAACCAACAACATTTGAAGCATATGGCTTCGTGTTCTAAGAGTATGGCTTAAATTTTGAGGTGATGAACCAAAAGGAAAGAAATAAAATGAACGATTTTCTATGAACTCTGCCTCCTTCTACTGATTTTCTGATATGATTCTCTTATCTCAGCATTTTTTCCTCCCTCTTTCTCTAGGAACAACAATGGTCGAGACCCGGTCACAGGTATAATCAATTTTAATAACATACAGAAGGGAGAAGAATAACATTTTTACAATGTAGGTGAATCATAAGGGTCACTGGTAGACAAAGTCCTCCAGATGTTCTCAGACTGCAACACCGATCAGCCCCAGTCATCACAATCAGTGGTGAGGAATGCTGAACTTTGTAGTCCAGCATCTGGAAGGCCATACATTCCTCTGCCCTGATTTATGACCAGTTGTCAAGTTCTTTCCTAGTCAGCCCTTGCATAGATTTTTTTTCACATTTGGAGATTATTTTTGCTAAAAAACCAACAACAAAACAAACCAATTGGGCAAAAACATTGTATTTGGTATACCCTGTCCCCGCCCAAGGCCCCAAAGATTTGTACAGAAAAAGGTGTATGTTTGTTTTGCACACATTTTGCTTTCTAGACAATACATACCAAATAATATTTTTGACTCAAACAAAATTCTGACAATTCCCCCCCATCCCACATACCGAAAATAATTGGAAAACGAGCAATTATTTAAAATTCTTGCTGGAAGTGAAGTTGTATGTCCCTACTAGCCACTAGCCAAGCTTGCTGAGGGAATCTGGGAGTTGTCAACTGGAAAGTAACTTTTATTAACTCTCTTCTGGAATGTAGAGAAATTTGAAGGAGATTAGCTGGTTCTGTCTTTACATATCCAGTGTTGACTTAAATGAATAGGTATTCACTTTCCTCCTCCTATCTATTCATAGGGCTTCCTTTCTTTCGGACTCATGAGGAATGTGAAGATTTGGGAGGGCTCTGTTTTCTCAACCTGAAGAAAATGGCAGAGTGTTGGGGTCCTCGCTATATAATGCTTGGAGTTTGTTTCCCAAGACACACTTGCTGCAAAAGGTGAGAAAACAAAATCAGCCACCAGAATCCTGTTCATGTCTTAGAGATTCCCTATGGCAGTAGTTGGACATTTTTATCTGATGAGTAATGGGCATCTTCTTTTCAAGCTTGGGGAACCAAAGTTGTTTCTAAGGTACTATTGTACATGGCTGCATATTGTGCACTGATGTGCATGTCCATTGTGCACCTATGTGGATTTGTGTGCATGCATACTGCATATTTGATGCATATTGTGAATGGTGTATTGCACACGTAGATGTCCATGTGCATTTGGTTGTACTAACAAGGGGATCTTGGGCAAGCACATCATAACTCCAAGAGTAAAGTAATACTGGACCTCTACAGACGGGCAGTTGTGGGCTGCACCAAGAAGCCGCAGTTTGGGAACAGGCTGCCCCATGCCTTGGCCCCACTCAACCCTTAGTGCTCCTTTCAGAAGAGCCAAAAGGGGCACTGGAAGAGGTGGCGGGTGCCTCTTCCATGCTCCTTCCAGCTCAGCGTGTCTGGAGGCTGTGCCAGAAGGATGTCATTGAAGCACCCGCTGTGTGCAATGGCGGGTGCTCCAATGATGTCCTCAAGAAGGGGTTGGAGCGCCTGGCATCCGGCTGACCCTCCCCTTCCTGGGATTGAAGATGGTGCTTTTCGCTATCTGCATCCCCCTACTGTCTCCTTGAAGAAGGAACTCAAGCAATACAGTTGGCCCTCTGTATCCACAGATTCAAGCATCCATGGCTTGAAATATCTATCATCCATCTATCTATCTATCTATCTATCTATCTATCTATCTATCTATCTATCTATCTATCTATCTATCTATCTATCATCTCTCTCTCTCTATGTGTGTGTATACACATCCCCCTCCCCTTGACTTTGCTATTTAATATAAAAGACACCATTTTACTATGCCATTGTATTTAATGGGACTTGAACATTAATATATTTTAGTTTCCATGGGGGGTCCTGGAACCAAATCCCAGTGGATACCAAGGGCCCACTGTATTGTAAATGTATATAACCTTGGACACATCTGCACTGCAGAATTAATGCAGTTTGACACTACTTTAACTGTCATGGCTCCATGCTATGGAATTCTGAGATTTGTAGATTTGTGAGCTATTTAACCTTCTTTCTTGGAGAGTTCTGGTGCCACAACAAACTACAAATCCCAGGATTTCATAGGATGGAGCCATGACATTTAAATTTTGCAGCATGACAGCATCCTTTGTAAGTCCAAATATATCCATAAGTCAATGCTGGAATTATTGAAGTAGAATTGCATTTGTACAATATGGGATAACATGAGACATCATGGCTTGTGTTATGCTTTTAGGAGTAACAGACAAATTTCTTAGGATGAAAATGTCACCATTGTCACCACAAAAAGAGAATTGTTAACTGTTGCCTTTATTAGAGCATTTGTACCCTGCCCTTCAGCCAATGAAGGCTCCCAGAGTGGCTTACTAGTTAATTTGATACCTTCTTGCCCTCAGGCTTAAAATCTAATAAGAAATGAAATACAAGGAAAGGAAGATGGCAGTGAAGAAGGGCATTAAGACCAGCAAATGCTGGTGGCTCTTTCTCTCTTAGAGGCCATAACAGTGGTAGTTCAAAAGGAGGGATGGGTATCACTACTTGTTGGGACCTAGGCACAATGGAGCTATGGGTAGCTGCTCTTCTCTCCCTCAGAGTACATAGCAGTGGCAGTTCAAATGGAGGGAGGGCCTCTCACCAGCCACTGGGGCCTAGACATGATAGAGCTGGCCATTTTTGCACCCCTGCAATGGCAGCTGGTATGGCCTGCTGATATTTCACTTTTGTGTATAGATCACTCTGGTTTGCCTATATAAATATCGACACACAAGAGAATGAGTCCACTATTTCTTTACAGAAGGGGAAAATTCAGCCTGTAGCTCCCAGGGTTATTTTGAGGGCCATAGAGTAACTCAGGGGTAGGCAACCTTTCCCCTTTAAGGGCTGAGGGACTTCAGCTCCCAGAATCCCAGGAGCTATTGGCCAACATGGGACTATTGGCCAATATGGCTGAGGCTTCTGGGAGCTGAAGTCCCTCAGCCCTTAAAGGGGAAAGGTTGCCTACCCCTGGAGTAATTCATCTTTGATTTTTTTGCTTCAAAATGCCCCATGGAAGGGTTGTGCAGGAGAAAGTTCTCCATGTTTCTTCCTCTTTCCCTGGCCAATATAGGTCAAGGAGAGCCATTCTTTCTACAGGACATACCCTAGATCAGGGGTAAGCAACCTTTTTGAGCCGGAGGCCAGGTCGCTGTCCCTCAGACAATTGGGGGGGCCGAAGCACCAAAAATAAATAAATAAAAATTAAAATTAAAATTAAAAAAAAATTAAAAATATATTCATGCATACTCTCTCAGCCCCAGAAAAGCCATGGCAAAACCCCTGTGGAGATTTTGCCAAGAAAGCCCCAAGAACAAGTAATAACTACAATAATCAATATCATCATGGCAGGTGGCAGCGGCAGGACCGGCCTGGGACCAGTACAAAGGCCTTGGGGGGCCGCATCCGGCCCCTGGGCTTTAGGTTGCCTACCCCTACCCTAGATGTTGATATTTTGTGGGCTTAATTCATTGCCTCCAAACCTTGATAACTGTCTGCCCTGATGTATGCCAACCCATAACCATACGCCAACAGTGAAAAGTACATGGAGAGAGACTTTGGGGGAAAAGCACAAGATGGTTGATAATGATGAGATGGTTGAATTGTTTTCTTGCCAAACTTGGAACCTGTATATGTGGATTATTAACCCAGAAGCTCAAATCTTCACCCTTTTAGGCCATATTGATGGACACACATCTCATGCATGCTGTAGCTCCACTGGAATCTTCCTGACAAGCTCTACCAAAGAAGAGCAACACAACTTTTGTTTTGAATGCTCTCAAACTCTTATCTGAAATAAAACATGGCTGTGCTAATAGTTTCACTCTTTCTCTCTCTTTATTTGAAAGAGAAAGGAGGAAACTATGAAACTTTCATTCATAAAACAGCCTGTACAATCAAAACCTAGTCCATTGGTTCTTTGGTTCAGGCCTGTAACTATGGGAATGTCTGTGTGGAGGAGTCTGGTCTGGTCCCTTAGAGATGGACCCATGGGTACATCACACCTATGGAAGGAAATGTGAGTGTGGGGTGGGCTCTCCTTAGTTATCTCTCCAGATTTTCTTTCATCTGCAAATGTGATTTCCTCCACTTGCATCTTCCACTGAGATCAGGAGATAATGCTATCTGTCTGTGTCTGCTTACAAAAACATAGCCAGACACTTCTCTGATCTCACCACCAATGGGATGGCTGATGGGGGGAGTATTGCCCCAAAATGGTAAGTCTTGGGTGGCTTTGGATGTTGTAGAGCAGGGGTAGGCAACCTTTCCCCTTTAAGGGCCAAGAGACTTCAGCTCCCAAAATCCCAGAAGCTATTGGCCAACATGGGACTATTGACCAACATGGCTGAGGCTTCTGGGAGCTGAAATCCCTCAGCCCTTAAAGGGGAAAGGTTGCCTACCCCTGTTGTAGAGGGAGGAAGAGAACACTAAGGAGATTATCACACTATAGTTAAAAAGAATTTACCTCACCTGAATTAAAGTAAAATTTGGGCTGCATCTGGATGCCATAGCATGGATTCCCCACCAAAAAACCACAATTTGGATGCAGCCCAAATTCAGCCAGGCTGACTTAACTCGCTCTGGCAGCCATTTTTCAATGTTGGAATGCTTCCAACTTTGAAAAATGGCTGCCAGAGCGAGTTAAGTAAGCCTGGCTGAATTTGGGTTGCATCCAGATGGTGGTTTTTTGGGGATAATACATGTAATAGCATCTGGATGCAACCTGAATTTTACTTCAATTCGAGTCAGGTAAGTCTCTTTTTAATTTGGCTTAACTGTAGTGCGATAATATCGTAAATTTCACAATGAGCAATGAACTAAAGTAAAATGCTGCTACTACTACTACTACTATTTTTTTTAACCTGCATTGCCGCCTGAATCAAGGTGGGGAACAACAGCAATTAACAGACAAACAACATCAGTTAAAAAGACATCAGTTAAAACACACAATTTAAAATGACAAGACATACACATAGAATCATAGAGTTGGAAGAGACCACAAGGGCCATCCAGTCCAACTCCCTGCCATGCAGAAACTCTCAATCAAAGCATCCTTGACAGATGGCCATCCAGCCTCTGTTACACATACTAAAACAATCCACATTTAAAATTCATCATTTAAACTTCACAATTTAAAAATCATCTGAATAGGCCTGCTCAAAGTGATAGGTCTTCAATGTTCTTTAAAATTCAGACAGCATGAGCTGTTGAATTTCTTCTGGCAGGTCATTCCACAGCCTATGGGTGGCTGAAGAAAAAGTCCTCTGGCTGACAGGAACTTAGAGGGAATGAAGACAGGCAACCTTGGGCTGCTCTGGGAAGCAGAAGATTTGGGCTGAGGCTGCCCCATGCCTCAGCCCAATCCTCCCTTTTGCTGCCCCAGAAAAGAGCAGCAAAATGCTGCTCCTTTCAAAGCCAGCAAAAAGGATGCCCCAAGAGCTGCTGCGCGGCTCAATTGCATCCCTTCTGATGCACTGTGTCAAGATGCTGCGCAGGGAGGACATTCTGACACCGTGCACCAGGCATAACAGCATGTGGCATCAGGATATCCTTGGGGAGGGGTTGCGGCAGCCAGTGTGTGGCTGCCCCTCCCCATACCTGCCTCGAGGATGCTGCAAAGGGCCCGTCTTCAGCCATTCTGGCTAATTGGAATAAATGTCTGCCAGAGGACCAGAGTGTAAGGTGGACGAATAAGATGCTAGCCAACATGTCTAGTTTCCTTCCCATTTTAACATCTTCACAATAGCAGTTTTCAAAATGCATTACTTTTTTCCCCTGCTCTTTCTCTGTGTCTCCTGTTCCTAACTATTTCTCTTTCCCTTCCCAGGGGATTCCCCTTTGCATTCTTGTTGCAAAAAGAATCAAAAGGTCAAGTCAAAAAAATGCAGCTGTGAGGGTTAGTAGTGTCCAAAACAATGAACACAAGGGGAGGAGAATGAAACTGGGGAGATGAAACCGAAACTTGACAGATTCCAAATAGTAATGTGGTGGAAACCCAAACCACACAACAGAGGTGACAGATAAAGCATTGCTCAGGCAGACTCAGTGGGAAGATGGCCTCAAGATGGAGTTTGTGATTTTACAGATCATTCTCTCACTCTTAAAAGTGTTTAGCTAATGGATTCATATAAACCAGGGGTAGGCAACCTTTCCCCTTTAAGGACCGAGGGACTTCAGCTCCCAGAAACCTCAGCCACGTTGGCCAATAGTCCCATGTTGGCCAATAGCTCCTGGGATTCTGGGAGCTGAAGTCCCTCGGCCCTTAAAGGGGAAAGGTTGCTTATCCCTGATATAAACTATTAGACTGGTTACCATTAGATGGACACTAGGGCTGTACGTATACTGTAGGATTAATGCAGTTTGACACTGCTTTAACTGCCAATGATATGGAATTCTGGGATCTGTAGTTTTGTGAGATACTTAGCTTTCTCTGTCAGAGAGCTCTGGTGTCACAAAAAACTACAAATCCCAGGATTCCATAAGATGGAGTCATGACAGTTATAGTGGTGTCAAAATGCATTAATTCTACAGTTTGGCAGCAGCTTAGGTTGGTGCCATATATTATCCATTGAAAAGAGGAATTAGCAGTATGTCATTTTGAAGAGAAAAAACAATTCCGTAATCCTAATGACTCTCAGACAGCTGACTGGTAAACCAATATTTCTTCCACTTAGCCAAAGGCTGTTAATTTGAGAGGCAGGATAACAAAAATGATAAATGAAAATAAAACAAAATAAAGCTCTAAATGTTGCAACTGGACTCAAGCCAAACGATCATCCAGCTATTGATGTGGTCAGAGGAAAAAGGAACATCTGAAGCTGCACAATACAAATTATAAGAACATGGAAGGTGAGAAGCATGAATCAGGGGAAACTAGATATAGTAAAACAAGAAATGGAATGGACAAACGTAATATTTGGGGTGAGTGAGCTAAAGTGTACAGGAATGGGAAATTTTCAGCCAGACAATTGCATGGTCAGCAAGGCGTTGATTTCATGATTGAATTTTGTGAAGCCAACAGTTTGTTCATTGCAAACACATTTTTCAGCCAATGAAAGGGACAACTATATACATGGTCATCACCTAATGACCAATATAGAAAGAAAATAGACTAGATAATTAGAAGTAGAAAATGGCAACTCTCCATTGTCTGCAAAAATAAGACCAAGAACAGTTTGTGGCACAGACTATGAACTGGTAGTCTGAAACATTTGGCTAAAGAAGAATACTAAAATTATTATTGTGCCAAAACACAACCTGAAGATTATCCTTGTAGAATTTAAAGACAGTGTAAGAATAGATTTGCATTGTTAACCCTAATTGACTAGAAGTTAGATGAATCTGGACTGAATCTGGAAATATTGTGAAGGAAAAATACAAAAAGACACTATGTGCAGCTAAAAAGAAAGAAAGGTTTTCTTGGATAGTAGATGAAAGTCTTCATGCATTTAAGGAGAGATGAGAAAGCTAAAGGGGACAGAAATAGGGTCAGAAACCTGAACACAACTGTTCAGTTGCTTGTGTGCTGGGACAAAAGAGCTACTATAGCAATCAATGTAGATAAACAATAAGAAGGTGGTGTAAAAGATCTTATCCATAAGTTCAGAGAAATCAAAGAGAAATCAAAAACTTAAAGAGTGTGGGTGATCTACAACCAGCAAGTGAAGTAGATGAAGTGGGTCCCTTTTTGAGAGAAAGGTGTCATAAAAAGGGAAAAAATAAACTGCATGATCAAGAAAAAAATGAAAATCAAGCAGTGAAGAACTCTATAAAAGAGATGAAAGGATGGTAGATTCATTCAAGGAAGAACCATATGAAAAGAAATCTCCAGTTTTAGAAAGTGAAGTGGAAGCTGCATTCAAAGCTCTTGGAAGAAATAAATCACCAACAACTGATGGCATACCAATAGAGGTGCTTCAACCTACAGAGAGAGAATCTACTCTAGTTCTAACTAAAATCTATCAACAAATATGGAAAACAAAAAAATGGCCCACAGATTGAAAATGGCCAGCATATATTCTAGTCCCCCGGAAAGAGGACAGCAAAGATTGCAGTAACCATTGTATCATTACTTTAATTTCCCATGCAAAGTGTTGCTCAAAATTCGACCAAAGATTTTTACTGTATATGGAGTGAAAAATGCCAGATTCCCAAAAAATGGAGAAGCACTAGAGATTGCATATCACAAACATACTATGAATAATGGAGCATACCCAAAAGAAAACCAGCCTGTGCTTCACAGGCTGTCAAAAAAGCCTTTGGTTGCATAGATCACGAAAAGCTATAGATCACTCTTAAAGATATGAGTGTGCCACAACATTTGCTTGTTCTTATATGTAATCTGTAGTCAGGACAAGAAACTATTGTTAAGATAGAATAAGGAGAAATGGAATGATTTCCAATTGGCAAACATGTCAGGCAAGGCTGCATTTTAATCATCCTATCTATTTAATGCGTTCACTGAATATATCACATATATAAAGCAAGATTAGATTTGGAGAAAGAAAGCATGAAAACTGGAGGAACCATTTAAAATATGCAGATGATATATTACAGCTGGCCCTCTGTATCCACAGATTCTTTATCCAAGGATTAATAGACTTATAGAATAGAATCATAGAATCATAGAGTTGAAAGAGACCCCAAGGGCCATCCAGTTCAAGCCCCTTCCATGCAGGAATTCACAAAGTACCCCCAACAGATGGCCCTTAAGCCTCTGTTTAAAAACCTTCAAAGAAGGAGACTCTACCACGCTTTTTTGCACCTCTTCTAGTGCAGCATGCAAAAACGCTGCACCAGGAGGACATCCTGGTGGCGCACGCCATGTGTAGCTCTGTGTGCCCTGATGACATCCTTGGGAAGGGGTTGGGGTTCCCGGCGTGTGGCTGCCCTTCCCTGCTTCTAAGACAGCACAAAGCGCCGTCTGTAGAGGCCCTTGGTTTGCAAGACCCGAGCAGAGCTTTTGTAATAGGGTGACCTGGAGATCTCTCATTTATAGGGTTGCCATAAATTGAAGTTGGCCTGACAGCCATTAACAACAACAACTCATAATGTGTATAGTTTCCTTATGGCTAGAGCAAATGACATTATCATACTAGTGATATAAGGCTGATTATATACTAATATGCAATGCAATTTCATATGAGTTGCATAGGAGAATATGTGGTAACATTTCTTGATGTGCAGAACAATATGTAAATGTTTGGCCTGATTGCAGCCAAATATACATTTTTGTTATATCAAAAGGGATGCCTACTGTACATTTCCTCTCCTCAGCAATGTAAGCAGAAGGTGTAATCTGAAACATACATTCTATAAAAACTCTAACAATCTGAGCCACAGTAAAGTAAAAGTCCGAAGACAGTGTGTCCTGGAGTGGTCTTTCTTAGTCCTGACATAATGAGTTGAAAAACTAGTTTTTTACAGTCTGTTTTACTCTTTTTTCTGTGGCAAAGAACAGGTTACTCAGAGCACTGAGGCCAAAACTCAGATATCCTTCCATAGATAAATTATAGTTCCCCAGCTAAGTCCTGACATTCATTTATTAATGCCTCTGATATTCATTGTCTTTTAATTTGTTGTCCAGAATGTTATGTAATAGAACCACCTTGGGTCCCTGCCTGGAAGAAGGTTGGAATATAAATAAATAAAATAATTTGTTGTTATAAACTTGAGTTATGGTGACTTATGGTGACCCTATGAACAAGAACTTCTTGCACTAACCTGAACTCCTAGCACAACAAAGCAAATATAATATAATAGGCATCACTGAAATCTGGTGGGATGAGTCTCATGACTGGAAAGTAGAAATACAGGGGTATAACCTTTTTCAAGAGAAACAGGCTAAACAGGAAAGGGGGAGGAATACCATTATATGTCAGGGATATTTACACCAGTGAAGAAATCCAGGACAACAATCCTGAAAGCCAGGTGGAGAGCATCTGGATAAAAATTAAAGGGGAGGGAAACACAAGGAATGTTATTGTGGGAGTCTACTACAGAACCCAAATCAGGCAGAAGAATTGGATGATGCCTTTCTAGAACAGATGAC